>VZRS01014134.1:578211-594451 GCA_013398055.1 Ifrita kowaldi | reverse complement strand
GGCCCTTCCCTTCCCTTCCCTTCCCTTCCCTTCCCTTCCCTTCCCTTCCCTAATAATTTAGCACCAAAGTAGAAGCATGTTTAAATAGGTGCATAATTAAATTCTGTGAATAACTTACACTTCAGTGATATTTAGCATTTCTTAAGTCAGGCTTTCATCCGAAAGAGAATGGAAGTACTATGAACAAGGACAAAAACACAAGGAAGTCCTGAATTTTGTAGGCAGCTATGTTGGTCTTCAGTGTAATTTCAGTAGGTATGGTATGTGCATGTATGGGTATGTGCACAAAAAGCCCTACTAAAACCCGTCATTATTTACTTATTGTGATGTCTTCCATCTTTGAATAATATATATATATATGTGTATAACAAAGGATTTTCCATTGATGAAATAAGAATTTTTTTCATTCTAAATAGTTTGGATGTATGAGAAATATGCATGACATATAAACTAGGAACTACTACAAATAGGAATTATATGTACTCTAAAAATGTTTGGTTTATTTTTACATAATCTAGTTTTGCATAGTTCTATGTACACATTCAGGTCCAATGTCTGTTTGAATCTGTGAGGCCTTAAGGTTATTTTTTCCAAATTTAAGTTTCACAACTTAAAAAGTTAAGAACATGCTGAATTTAATAAGTAATTTAGGACAGCATTGATGCCTAAGATATATAAATTATGTATAAATTAAATAAAACCTCAAGTTACTTATAGAAGTATTAATTAAAAAGTTCCTTTATTTTTTTTTCTACACTGACAATAGGAATTCAAATTCAGATTTTATTTCATATGTTACTAATTACTTCTTGATCTGGGGATGAAAATATAGACTTTGGCAACATCTAAAAAGGAGAAAGTAATATGGATGTGTTGGATACACTTGTTGAAAATAATTTTTCTTTTGTTATGATTGTTTATCTATAAATTGTTCAGCAAACTTTATGCCTCCAAGCTGAAGTCAAGAAAAGAATTATGTCATTAAGCTTAATTTTATTCTAACTATTTTTTTCTTTATTCTTTACACTTCATCAACTTATTTATGTATTTTCTATTAAAAAAAAAAAATAAGGCCAGGTTTCCCAGTAACCCTATCTGCAAATTAATATGGTGACACAGAGTGTAGAGTATAGGTCAAGTTAACTCTTCATATAAAACTGATTAAGTAACCACAGAAAAAAAAAAACCTGCATAATAAATAATAGTAATCAATAATCATAAAAATGCATTATCTTGAAATGTAGTTAGGATATATTGTGCTTGCTGTACAGCAGACGTTATTTCATGTATTGTTAATTGTTTTTACAATCGTCTATTATATGAAAAAGCTTATTTCAGACTTTGGAAATACTGGGAACTTCATAAATAAAACAGTCTTCATAACAGAAGGGAATACAGCAGCCAGGAAACTGAAAAAATTAGTCAGAAGAGCAAATCCTTTCTGCAAACTTCCTGCTGCCTAACTCCTTTTCTTAATGCAATTTGCTAAAAGAGGCCTAGTACTCTGCTCAACCCTGCTTCCGAGTTTTCTCCTTTTCACATCTATTTTAAAAATCACAAATGGAGCTCCCCCTGTAATTTTCAGGCTCTTGACAAGTGAGATTTAAAACACAGAAAATACTTTCTACTCGTTATTCCTGAGATCATACAAGAGTTTGTAACAATCTAAAAGCAACAAAGTTGTGGAATAAAGCATTCACATCCCAGTGTCTACTTGGCCAAACCAGAGATGTGAAATGACACATTTACTACTCAGCTGTCGAGGAGAAAACTTCTGCACAGGGAGGCCAACCACTGCTTAACAGCAAGACCTACCCAGGAAGCTGCCATCACAACCTTCAACTTTTCACTTCCCTGAAGGAAAACAGGAGTCCCAAATTCAACCAGTCCTCCAGTTTCTTTATTCTGTATCACCTTGTAGTTACCTCTCCTCACTCCAGGAAAAGGGAAGGGGGAAGGTGATGTTTGTAAATTAGCGCTCTGTGTTCTGCTGAGAAGTTCAAGTTGACTCATTATTTATAACAGTCATGGTTTGGAGACTCTGAGTGCTTGGAGACTCATTCTGCCAAGCACTGCAGTAGAACTAATAACTAATACAATGTCTTAACAAATACTAAAGCAGTGGTGGTAAATTAAGGAACTCGGATCATCAAAAAGAGCTCCTATCCTCATCAGCCTTCCCCATCTAACCATCTTAGCAGCTGTCTATATGCAATTTATAAAATTTGCTGTTTACATTAATTCCATTTCTGTTATGTCATTAATCCCCAGATGAGCTGCAGACTTCTCTGAAGGAAAAATGTATTCAGAAAATAAATAGGCTGTTCTATTGCTATGCTAAAGATAAAATCTGATCAGCCTATTTGATCATTGATACTAACTGTGGAAAACTAAAGATAGCTGGCATGTCATTTCCTGAGAACAAATGAAAAGTTCCAACTAAAAAGGAGGATGATTTGAGTGATTTCTTCCATAAGACATAAAATGTAGTGAGAAAACACCTGGTTCTCACACTGTTGGCCTAATTTTATTTAAGAAAATTTTCAGTGTGCTAAGGGATATTAATGCAGTGAATTCTAGATATGAAATATTCTCATATTTCCTAGAATCATGCACAAAGTCTGGAAATAAAAGATCTGTTGTCACAATGATTGAGACTAATGGAAATGGTTAATAGCTTTTAAGTTAATTATCTCTTCTTTGCTATATAGTGAAATATTCTTCTGCCAACCAAAGGCATAAAATATTTAAAATTACCTCAAAATGAAAAATTTTATACCTGTACAAAAGTAAGTGACTGTATAAGTGCAAAACAAGATGGAGAGTTATGATAATTGTATCAAAATGTCATGTAAAGGTGTTGAAAGACACTTATCACTGTACTATGCTTCCCTCAGGGTCTGATAAGCACTAATCCTATTTCTTTTATGGTATGACATAAAGAACATCTGTTTATTCATGTGTGTTCCTAAAGTAAATTCCTCTTTAATGTTATATCAGTCATTTATTTTTGAAAAACTAAAAAGACAAGAAATAGAACCAGATTAAAAAAATATATAAATTTTTCATATATTTATTTCAGAAGTAATGGAGAAGTTTTTTACATATATGTGAAGAACTGCAGAATAATATTGAGATACTGGCCTTTGTTACTTTACTCTGTGCAATGTAAATAACATACCCAAAGAGACTCTCCGTCTTCAGGTTCCTGTAAATTCACAAACCAAAATTTCTCAATTTTTATGAAAACTGAAGCCCTTTCATGAAATTTGTTTTGATTCTTCTCAAACTGAGCTTAAGGAGCTCAATATCAGCTACACAGAATCTAATCTGTTCAGGAAACAAGACAGTTCAAGGATCTTAAAATGCCTCTGAGTCCTCATTGCAGAGATATGAACATTTTCACCCAAACCAGAGAAGGTGGCTTCCAGATTCAGCAGTAGGTAAATGTCTGTCTGTGCCAGGCTAATTAAACAAAAATTTTAAAAGTTAAGAAATTGTCATATACTCTTGTGCTTCAGTAACACTAAACAGTCTTACATTAAATATAAAATTTTACAAGCCCATGTCTGAATTATTTTTTCCATTTAGGTATCAACCACTTCAGAGATAAGAAGAAATTAGACTTAAAAACACTTCACTTTCATATACTAGTTCTTACTTGTACTGATGAGTGCAGAAAAAAAAGACGACATTGTACAGGTAAGAAACAAGCAGAAAGGAATAGTAAAAAATCTTGAGTAGAAATATAATATGAGATCCTTATTGCCCATGCATGCTACATTCTATCCTCATTTCCTTAGCACCATGGCATTATCTATGCAGTTGCATACCCACTAATACATACAATTACTAGATCCCTTGCATCATCTCTGCATAGCAAAGGACTCGAATGTCATAATATGCCTTCGCTGAAAACATCATACAACTTAGCAATTGTTTCTGGAACTTAAATACACTCCAGTATTTATTTCCTCTCACTCCAAACCTTAAAGAGCATATCATATTTACAAATTTTTTTTTCTTTATATTATATATACATATATATTTGATCCTTCTTCGTTGGGCCTCAGCAATGAAATATATGTCTTTGAGGCTTCAGTAATAATTTGCTTTGGTCACTGTTCAACTTCTGCTGTAGTCTCACGTGTCATTCCTAAAAATATTTTAACTTTTCTGTTCTGTGAATTTGCAGGATAAGTTTTTCTTGAGGAATCGAATTCCATATTACAGCCACAAATATCTACTGTGGTATTAAAAAAAATTTACTTGTTTTAGTTGGCATTTTCCTTTTTGAATGGAGTCAAGCGGAAAAGACGCGGAAAAGACATTATTATATGTATTAATGAGAATAAATCTCTGAAGAAAAAATCTTCTGTTTTAAGGAAGAATGAAAATGAGAGCTCTCCAATGCTGCTTTGGAGACACCTTTGAACCTCAAGGATTTGCTCTCTTCTATATAATTTTAACTAACGAAGTGATGAAATTAGCAGTGTAATCTTTATGTCCCCATTATACTCAATAGAAAGAAAGAGAGAGTGAGAGGATGTGACAGATGGCATTACAAAACCAAGTTAGGATTTTCCTCTGCAGTACCTCTTTACTTTGATATATGCACCGTGTGGGACCAGATTCTGAATCTAGGATTTATTTAATCACCTAAAGGTAGGTGTTCTAAATATTACTGTAAATGTGTATTTTCAGCTCTTTCTAGCCTAGATATTGCACTGCGCCTAGGTACGGAACAGTGTCTCATAGTGTATTTCCTTAAAATAAATGTGTTTTAGTCTTAAAATATTTAGAGTTAAAACAAAAAGGATATGGTATTATGTTTCCAGCTAGCACGAGAATTTCTTCTTTTGTCCAAACCTGCTAGTCTGTTTCCTGTTGCAATCCCTTAAGTATGTAAAATCACTCTTTTATAATACCCTCTTGTATAGGACCATATCCTCACAGTGATTGGCAACGCATCAGTATTTATTATCTATACTTGTAATTAAATATAATAGTTATTGTTTCTTTCAACTTATAAAGAAATGGAATACTATAGTTATTATATTTTACTGTTTATTCATATGCATAGTATTACATTAGAGATAATTCTATGTGATAACACAGGTTATTGTGTGATGGGTCCTTATTCAGCTTGCCTCTATGACTGACCCAGAAAATAATTTGCAAAATTTCTGACAAATTAAAGAGGGAGTTAAATGTTGCAGCATCTTTGACTTTCTGTGTTCACTTTTCAGGAATATCAGCTGCTCCTGTGACAGTCTGATGAATTTCAAGTTCATCCAAGCTAGCTTGGTGACAAAACACAATAATTTTCAGATGGAAATGGAACTGCTTTTTCTATAAAGAAATGGAATACTATAGTTATTATATTTTACTGTTTATTCATATGCATAGTATTACATTAGAGATAATTCTATGTGATAACACAGGTTATTGTGTGATGGGTCCTTATTCAGCTTGCCTCTATGACTGACCCAGAAAATAATTTGCAAAATTTCTGACAAATTAAAGAGGGAGTTAAATGTTGCAGCATCTTTGACTTTCTGTGTTCACTTTTCAGGAATATCAGCTGCTCCTGTGACAGTCTGATGAATTTCAAGTTCATCCAAGCTAGCTTGGTGACAAAACACAATAATTTTCAGATGGAAATGGAACTGCTTTTTCTTCGCGACTTGTTCTATTTTTTTTTGCAAAAGCTCAACATTATCGCATACCAGGAGAAGTGACAGATTGTGGCGATAAAACTACAGTGACAGAGCTTTTATTGTGAGTGCCCTTCATCATGTTTTTATGGAACTTAAACCTATCTTTGGCAGTCCCTGCCCTCTCTTCACTGCTAGCATTTTTATTCTCCTTAGACTTATGTTAATGCTAAGCAGTAGAAGCAGCCCATGATAGAACAAAGGTTAATTAACACACCAGATGGGGAGAAAGACCTGTTGACATGTTCTACAGATTCTTGGCCAGAGTCCAGGCAGAGAGGTTATTATAAGGTCCAGGCAGAATCCCAGCCGACACTGGACTCATGACACTTACAGTGTGAGTGGATATACACACAGTCAGTAACTGTGACACATTGCACCAGGACATGTTATTGTGCAGGAGCTGGAGCAGGCAGATGGACTAGAGCATTTCTTGCTGCCCATTCTAAGGATCTCTCATCATTTGCAAGATTTAATGAAAATACTCTCTCTTATTTCGTTTTCTTTTGGTGTGCATAGATAAAATTAATATTTAGATCATCCCTTCCAAAACTGTTAAAACAGTGATTGGCTGAGATTTCTAAGATAACCTAGTCATCCAGGCTCCCTCTGAAGTCAACAGAGAGATACCTTCCAAGAAAAATTAATCCCTCTTGTGGCAGACACCTATCAGTTATATACAAGGACATCCTAGTCAATCTTCCAGGCCCTCTCACAGAGCTATAGAAGAGCCACAGTCATAAACAGTTGTCTGGGGGAAAGGTTTGTTAACCTCCACAAATTTAGATACTATGTATTTTTTAAAAACCGATATTGAAAGTATTTATACAGGCTTGTAACATGAAACATTAATAAGAACTAAATGGTTTTGTTTGGCCAGTTTAGTGCTTCCAGCATCAAAAAGATTAGAAGGAATTAAATGGTTTTGTTTAGTTCCTGCAGACACTTGTATAGCAGAGAGCAATACTGGAATCCTTAAACAAAATTATCTGAGAAAGGAAAATGCTTAGACTCTTGTTATAGTATGAAAAGTAATTTAAAATTATTAATTATTCAATCTGATATTAAATGTGATTGTCTTAAAACTTCTTTATTCTGCCTTGTCTCTGACTATTCCAGAGACTTTTCCCTTATGTTTTCTCTGATAATTACAAAACAAGACCCTTGGAAATCAAGGGAACTTTGCCCTGCTGCAAGTAAAGGAACTTATAAAATAATAGAAAAAGCAGTACTTTTAAAGAAAATCTCAAAATTCAGAAAATCTGCCATTTGAAACACTTGTTTCAGATAACTTCAAGCAAAATAGAATTATGTATAACTAGTGCAAGTAATGAAATTCAGGTGAAATTAAATTTGGTTAACTGCTGGTTATTTTTCACCCTGTGTCACAAAAGTCTGAGCAGTGTTCTAATCAACTTCCAACCTGACTATTTTCACTTTATTTATACATATATATTTATTAAAGTTTAAAAACACATGTTAAATATCCTTTTGGCTACTTTTCATAGCCCCTATTCTTGAATAGGGGAGGTGTGGAAGGAATATGATTTTATTAGGCAGAACTTTTGTGTCCCTGTCCCTTTGAATTGCTCTTACCCTTTTACCCTTCTCACTAGTATACTTTTATTTAAATGTTTTTGCAATTTTTCTATGCTAACAATAACAAGAATAATTTATTTTAAAGAGTTGTCAATAATTTCAAATACTCCCAACACAAGGGAAAACACAGTTTATTTTAAAACAGACTGTTTTTTACTTCCCGTAAAAACAATATTCAGTTTAAAGTTATACGTGGTCATCGATTAAGACTTGCCAATACTTCTAAAAAAGCATTTGGATTTATACAATAACTATTAATTACTTGAGATATTGAAAGCAGTATTTACAAGGGAAAAAAAGAAAGTTATTTCACATCTAGCACGAAAGATCGTATTTTAAATTTCTTTTTTCTTTTTTAAATGCTACTTAAACATCTGAACCCAACAGATCTGAAATACTTTTTGCAGCTTAATGTTACAATCCCTTTGTTCATGTTATTCATACTGCACTTTTGATGGTATGAAAGTTAGGAGACTGATGAAAGTTTAATGTTTCCATTGTAGTGGTTTTTCATTGCTTTTTAAGGCAGTTTTGAGGTGGACTCCGAATAAAAACATTTCCCATTCAAATAAGTCCAGATTTTTTTTGTTCATATCTTATTTCATAGCAAATTCATAATTTATTTTGTTTTATTATCTCATTGTCTTTCATCTCATTTATTTCACACAACAGGCAGTCTCTGGATATGATAAAAACTTATTTTTCAAGTGTTCAATGGCACTTATGTTTTTATCATCTCCCACTGCAATCATAAGATGCTTTTCCTGTGTAATCTAAAAAGAAATCTACTGAAAGCCACAAGAATTGTCATCATCGATCCTCTCCCAGGTTTGCCATTCCTTTTCAGGAAGTCCCTGAGCTAAAAATAGTAGGAAATTTTATTTCTAGTATTAGTAAGAATTGTTGTTCTTGCCCATTTCTAGCTTTTTCCTGGTCATGTGCTAATGGTTCTGAATACTAACCTAGATGCATATTTAATCCTACTTGACCATTCTTTACTTCCCTAAACATTTATATGGCAAGTCTATTGTCTTTCCCTGTCAACGGTAAATGACATATTTATGTCAAAAAAGGTAATCAGGTTGGCTCTATGCAACATGGAATAGGTCACTAATGAATTAATCAGATTTTAAATTCTTGAAGCACATACTCTTGGCCAGTAGAGGCTCAAGAAAAGCTTCTCTAAGTATGGTATTCTGCACCACATTGGATGGAGGTACATTTTTTAAAGCATCCCCCAGCTGGCTGCCCTGAATGCTAGAGGCTTCTGGAGACAAAAGTTTGACAGTACCTCTTTTTCTCTGCATTGGTTAGACTTGGGTCTTGTTTTCCTGAACCACTCAGCTCAGGAATGAAGTGGAGGAGGTTGATTGGTATAAATGAGGCAGTCTGGGCTCATTTCAACTGTGAATTAAAATATAACAAGACTGAGGTGATGACAGTTCATTTTCTATTATTTCATAACATTATGTAACTTACTAAAATTACTGTCTCTTTTCTTCCCTTTCAATTTTACAGTCAGAAAATCCTTAAACAGCTTCATTTATACTACCTGTCTGAGATTTTGCCTGGGAAAGTCTATGAATTTCCAATTAACTCAGCCTAGATTAATTTGCTTCTGCCATCATAAAAATGTGAACATCTAATCAAGTATTTGACATATTGCAGCCTAGTGGCACAATATGAGCGAGCTGGTATGTAGCAGAGTATTTGTTATCTAATAGCCAGCTAAGGAAGATTATAGGTAATAATACAGGTGACTAGGCAGGTACACTCCTTTCCATTCCTCCCTGCTTCTTTGGTCTGGAACAGCAGTAAAACATACCTTTGAAGTTGGTCTGTTAAACATCTTTTGAAAATGATACAACTAAATGAGCTGCCTGCTTTATGCCAGGGCACAGGACCTGCTATTTTTACAGCTTTCGGGGTCTTGAGGAGCTATTGTCACCATCTAAACCTGGATTTCTATAGCTCAGTTCCCAACAGAATTCTATTGCTAATGCCTTCAAAAGTCAGACACCTACCAGCAAAACAGTTACCCCAGTTAGCATCAGTTGAATTGATTCACTTCAGGGACAACAGATGCCCTTTCCCTGCTCCTACAGTTTTGATGCACAGGAAATGAGAAACAATCTGATTTTAGAAGTGGAAACTGAAGGCTTTATTTACCTCCATGAAGTATCATGTGGAGACATATCTGTGCTTGAGAAGTTGACATATAGCAACCAGCTTCCTTTGAACTACCAGCTACTTGTATATTATATTTCTGCTCTTCTTTAGTCAAAGTTACTCAGATTTGCCAATAAGAATTGATTAAATTCCTTCTGTAACTGAATCTGTTTTGACCTGAAGTGATCACACAAGCAGTGTGCTTCTGAGCACAGCTGAGTGGGTGAAAAGTGCTGACACTTCAGCTAGTTTTTGGGATAACAGACAATGGACACAAAAGATGATGTATGCTGTGATCTTACCGTAGAAAGGACATGGATAAAGACAACCACATGTTCAGGACTGCTTGCAATATCTGTGATAAGATGTCAAGGGAATCTCTCCATAACCTCAAATTAATTATTTCTCTGAAGTTCACCTGGAATTCAGCAGAAGGCACTTACGATTACTCAGATTTAAATGGTGGTTTTAGAGGAGCACCTCCACTTCAGATGTTCTCCTAAAACAGTTTTTGTTATGAAAGAAACCAAGCGTAAAAAAACAGAACGCGAATTTAGAGCTAACATTTACTCACTCCCAGAAACATCTGGACTCTAGCTCACTCTCCCAGTTGCATCAAAGAAGGACCTGTTTTTTGTACTCTCTCTAGCTGTGCCCTTATTGAAAAGTTCTCATTACAATTACTCACTGGATCTATGTCACTGAAAGTCTTCCAGAGAAAATTAACTGATGGTATGGCTGAATGAACATATTTTCATTAAAACCTCATTAGTGGACGTTCATTTTAACAGAGAAATTGATATTTTGTAACAGGAAAACTGGAAACAGGAAAAGAAAAGAGGAGGAAAAGATCTTGAAATTCAAAAAGGTTTGGGTGATATGACAACTTCAGTACATATATTGCATGGCCATGCTGGCACCTGTAATTTATGAGTACATACAGGAGCAAAGTATGAACTTAAATTCCCACAGAGAAAGTGTTTTCTTTGGCTGAAGGTCAGAGATGAAAACAGTCCGTAGCTAAGAGCATTTCAGATAACCTCTCAGACCACAGGGTACTCCAGAAAACAGTTCAGAAATTTGAAAGACAGCAGTAAAAAACATTTATTAAAAACTGTCAAGAAAGGGAATGAATCAGAGCAAAGCTAAGCCAGGCAAAAAGTTGAGATGTGTCACTGGAGAAGGCTTTCCTTTGAGATGAGATTTTATTTATAGGCAAACGTATCATGGGGCCACCACGGAAGGGTATTGCCATAGGAGACAGGGGTTTCAAGCACCATCTAGGCAGAGTTTAACCAAAGGTCTTGGTTACAGAGACCCATAAGTTAGTGTGAGTGGCTACGAGATAACTTGAGCACATATTGTGATGTGAGCATGTGCTGCCTTTGCTGATGCTACCTGTACATCCCCCTTGCAAGGTCTGCTCCTGAGGAACTGTGTGAAAACATGATGCTCTGTGTGAACGCCGGTGTGCCATCTAGAATGTTCAGCATTGTACAGGTAAAAGACTGACAAATCTGTTCACTTGTCAGAATGCTGTAAAGATATAAACACTGGGGCTGGAGAACCTCACCATGGACAGGATCTGAGCAGCATGTTATGAGGAAAGACACATCCAATGTTAAAACAGATGGGATTCCCAGCAGCAGAAGGGACATAAGATTGCTAACAACTTTTCTACAATTTCCATCTTAACCATCCAGTTAACCAACCTTGAATGTCCATGTTTTCTCTTATTGAGATCCTTAAGGATTATTCTCTCCTGTGCAAAGCAAAATGTCAGCACAACAACGCTAGGACTGACAATGGAAATGAATTGTTAGTAAATTAAAAGTTACTGAAGTTGGTAACAAACTCACAAAACAAATTTTAATTATTACTTTTGATATTCAAGCTCAGACTTGTAAGATAACAATTGAATTGGTTTCTTGTTCTGTTATTTTGGTCAAATGATTATATATAGAAAAAACTCAGAGGACCTACTTTAGGACCTAATTTTTGTTAGCTTTATTTTCCTTCACACTAATTGGCTATGTAATGGATTACTAGAATATATGAAAAGTGTCATGTCCATCTCTTACACTATCTAAGACATGTTTTACAATGAAAATTATAAGATATGTTAGGAAAAAAATTCTTATCTACTTTTTATGTTATTGTGGAAAGATATTCCCTTTCCTCAGTGGAGAACAGAATAGAACTGAAATACTTTTTTCAAGAAGATTGTACGTTATTTTTGGGCCTCAGCTAGTTGGTTTTCTGTGTTCTGCTCCCTTGCTCAAAAAATTCTTATTTCAACTACCTCTCTGAATTAAATTTGTTTGGTTTATATTGATTTCTTTCATACTTTTCTTCTAAGAAAAAGGATTTATTTTTTAAAACTACATCATTCTGTACAGATTTACTGAAGAAATAAGAGTGACCAAAGATTTACTCAGAAAAGAATCCTGCTCTGCAAATCAGATTATCTGTATGAATAATTAAAAATTCAGAGTTTTGTTAAATAACTGGCTTAACAATAATAGCATAGCCATCACAAAAGGGTCATTATTAGATGTTCATTATTTTGGATCTGTAGATCTTCAGAAATGAAGAAGGAGGTGACAACTAAACTCCTTCCTTATCTACAAAAATCCTAAACAAAACCAAATCATATTTCCCTCTCCTGCAGCAGTGAAATGAGTAGCAAAAACATTTGATTCATCTCTCCGTGTGCCTTCAGTTGATTCTTCAGAACCAGGCAAATGTACTCTGCTGACACTGGCAACTTACTTTGCTCTAATTCCTGGTAAAGTGAGCTTTGGTTTTCAATGTTCTGATCATAAGTGAAGGACCTGTATGGTAAGTGAAAGACAGCTTCTTTTACAAAAAAAGTCCTAAGGAAAAAAAGAGAAAAATCTGAAGCAAAAGATTCTGTTAAAAATATCTGAACTATTCATTTTCAGGAATTTATAAAAATACATTTTAAACTTTAAAATACTTAAAAATCAATAAACTTATTTTCATCTACTGAAAAGTGAGTGGGTTTGAAGTTAATAAAAAATATTTTTGGTAAAGTAATTTATGTTCTCTGGTTTTAGTCAAATTAAATAAATAAATACAGCAAATTCTTGATGGAAGTACTCTTTGTGTTAATAAAGGCAATTTTGGCAATTTTATAGCTGCAATATCTGGTCAGTTTTGGTCTAAAGATCTCACAATGCTCTTCCAAACATTTTTCATCCATTAGCATGAATTTATCAAAGAATTAACAATATTACGGGGTTTTTTTCACTATTTAAAAACTTGCATGCAAAAATTGTAATGTCTTTTAGGTTTTCAAAAGAAATATGATTGTTTAACTCTCCAAATTTTATGTGCCTCCAAAAACTTCAGTACCTAGTATCCAAACCTCATGTAAACTACAATACTTTTTTTTTTTTTTTTTAATTACTATATGAACTGGAGAAGTATTACAAGTTCTGTTTTCCAGTGGCAAATGAAAACCCATTTCAAAGTAAAAGAAAGCCTTGCATAACCCACAGTAATGCACTCAATTCCTCTGAAACTTTAATCCTTATAATTAATGACACACTCTTTCTTTACACTTTTTAATATGTTTTGTGTAGTCATCCAAGCAATTAATTTGATACATAGGAAGGGCCAGCCTGTCTCTCAAACTTCTGTGGCAATCAAAGGAAAAAGTACACAATCTAAATATTACACAGGGAAAACATAAAGAGCAAATGATTTTTATATGCATAAATACTGTAATTTTTCTGACTCTGGATGTTCAGCTGAAAAGCTTCTCCAGATGACGTTTCATTACAAAATAATTTACACAAGGCTAGCATTTATTTTGGGTGTAGAAGTACTGCTCAACAGTAAAAGGCAGAGGGTTCTTCATGCCCAGAATTCGGTCTGTTCATAATTACAGGCATCAAAAAACTAGAAAATAAAAATAAAATACTTAAAATCCCAAAATCCCAAAACTGGGGTCTTGTACAGACAACTGATTCTGTTCCCACAAATTTAGTTCACCTACAGGTGCTGTCCTATGCTCACAGTTCGCACACATCACATTTGTTGTTCCTATTTGTTAGAAAATGTATATGCATTGTATGAACATGCAATCATACAGGCCCTTCTTCTTCACATTAATCCAATTAATAATGTAAGCAACAGATTTTTCAGAGAACAGTGACTGTTTGTGTACATGCTTCAGAATGATCTTTTGTTGCAACAAATTTTTTGTTAGGTTGCATTTTGTTTAAAATCAAGTTCACAATGAAGATTTAAAATAAACTGGATTTCTGAAGAGTATTCGTGGATCCCATATTTAACCAAAAACTGAGACTAAGTGAGGTCATATGAAACACAGCTCTAACTCTTTTCAGGTTGCTACATAGGATATTTTAATCAATGTTTAGTTGCTTATGAATTTACCAACTCAAAGTGTCTGGTTTCTGACATTTTTTGAATGAAGTCATTTTAAGACAGGCCAATCTAGTACCACAGAGAGTGCATCATATCGGGACAGTTGATACACTAAACCAACACTTATTGTTCCTTCTGTATGAAATATTCCTCTGTGTAGTTTGTGATAGCACTTAGAAATATATTGAACAAATAAAAAGAGAAAAAAGAAGAAAGAAATGGTGAAGAAAGTCAAGGGATACAGTAAAAAGTTAGGTAAATGCTTTTAGTTTTTCAGTGAACCAACAAACCCGTGAGAGCACTGGTTGGGCCCAATGCCATAAGTCTGTTTCTTTTTTGATTTTAGGCAGCTGTGGGGGACTTTTTGGTGAAAAGCCAGGCCAATTGGGCTCCATAACCTCATACACTGTTCATAAAAATACCAAAAAAATTGTACACTAGAAAATTCTAATCACGTGCATTTGACACCAAACTTCAATCCTTCCAACAGCTTTCTACTTTGTCCACACTGGGAATGCTTTGCAAAGCACAGGAAAATGTAAAGAAATCCAGATGCCATTTTTCTAATTGATCACAAACAACACTGGAGAATGAAAAGTTTTTATGAATTACAGACTCTAAAAGCATAACAGTTGAACATTTGTTAATTTAATGAACTCATAATCTATGACTCGAAATAACCAGTATTTATCTTGATGAAATGTAAGTATTAAATGAGATCATACTTCTGAGAACATGCTTCATGATAAAAAAAGTGAAAGGAAGCAGAATATTATCACCTTTCTTCCTGTGTCTTTCTGCTTAATTATTTTCCCAGAAATGTTTTATTATCATACTACACTACTGACTTAAATGTCTCAGATCTGAGAATGCATCTGTATTTTCTTTTCTCTACGATCTAGAAAGGTTTTCCTTATATTAGAAAGCTGTTAGAAAGTGTCTAAAAGAGGACTATGAATGTGGTTAAGGGCTTAGATAGAAAGCCATACAAGGAGAGGCTGAGGTCAGTTGGCTTGTTCAGCCTGGAGAAGAAGGGACTGAGAAGAGTCCTCATCACAATCTCCAACCTCCTCGTGAGGGAAAGTGGATGGGCTGGCAATGATCTCTTCTCTCCAGCAGTCAGTGATAGGGCCCAAGGGAATGGCATGAAGATGTCTCAGGGAAGGTTAAGCTTACATATTAGGAAAATGTTCTTCAACCAGAGGGTGATTGGGCACTGGAACAGGCTCCCCAGGGCAGTGGCCACTGCACCAGCCTGACAGAGTTCAAGAAGCGTTTTGACAGTGCTCTCAGGCACATGTTGGGACTGTCCTGCACAGGGCCAGGTGTTGGACTTGATGATCCTTGTGGATCTCTTCCAAGCCCGGATATTCTATTCTATCATTAGTTCAAATGGCAGAATGTACAATTACTTTTTGCAATTTTGCTGATAAACTTCTTACACTATTCAATTAATAAATTTCTTTTTCACAGTGTTTTAAATCACTTCTTACCCATAGCCCCCAGCTAAACTGTTTTACCACTGGAGTCAAAGTACTCTAGGAGTAAAAGTAGCAATGCACGTTACTGAATCCCTTGCCTATTACTTTTAAATACACCAAAGGAACACTTTTTCAAATCTGCAGACAATAATGAAAACACTTCAATTGAAAATAGACAATTTTATCTCTACAAATTTAATGAAAAATAAAATTATTTTAATAGTGTGTATCAGTAGGGACATGCAGAAGTAATGTCACTGTGAATAACTCTTGGAAAACAATTAACCTTTGAAGCAGTATCTTGCTGTATTGTGTTTATGTGACAAGGTTCTGGTAGTGAGGGAGTTACGAGAGGGCTTCTGTGAGAAGCTGCTAGAAGCTTCCCCTATTTCCAAAAGAGCCAATGCCAGCTGACTCCAGGATGGATATGCTGCTGGCAAGGCTGAACCCATCAACAGTGGTAGCACCTCTGGGATAACAGATTTAACAAGGGGTAAAAAAACTGCTGTGCAAGAGAAGCCTGGACAGAGACATGAGAGCATGTGACCAAAACAGTCCTGCAGACACCAAGGATGGAAGAAAAATGCAGAAGAGGTGCTCCAGGTGCTGGGGCTGAGATTCCCCTGCAGCCCATGTTACAGACCACAGCGCAGCAGGTTGTCCCTCTGAAGCCCATGGGGGACCATGGGGATGAAAAGATCTGCCATGGAGAATCCCACACTGTATCAGGTCAGTGCCCAAAGCAGGCTGTGAACCCATGGGAAGCCTATGATGGAGCAGGTTCCTGGCAGGACCTGTGGCCACATGAAGAGAGGAACCTGCAGTGGATCAGGTTTGTTGGCAGGAGTTGTGACCTCA
>VZRS01014134.1:389146-578187 GCA_013398055.1 Ifrita kowaldi | reverse complement strand
ATCCTTCCAACAGCTTTCTACTTTGTCCACACTGGGAATGCTTTGCAAAGCACAGGAAAATGTAAAGAAATCCAGATGCCATTTTTCTAATTGATCACAAACAACACTGGAGAATGAAAAGTTTTTATGAATTACAGACTCTAAAAGCATAACAGTTGAACATTTGTTAATTTAATGAACTCATAATCTATGACTCGAAATAACCAGTATTTATCTTGATGAAATGTAAGTATTAAATGAGATCATACTTCTGAGAACATGCTTCATGATAAAAAAAGTGAAAGGAAGCAGAATATTATCACCTTTCTTCCTGTGTCTTTCTGCTTAATTATTTTCCCAGAAATGTTTTATTATCATACTACACTACTGACTTAAATGTCTCAGATCTGAGAATGCATCTGTATTTTCTTTTCTCTACGATCTAGAAAGGTTTTCCTTATATTAGAAAGCTGTTAGAAAGTGTCTAAAAGAGGACTATGAATGTGGTTAAGGGCTTAGATAGAAAGCCATACAAGGAGAGGCTGAGGTCAGTTGGCTTGTTCAGCCTGGAGAAGAAGGGACTGAGAAGAGTCCTCATCACAATCTCCAACCTCCTCGTGAGGGAAAGTGGATGGGCTGGCAATGATCTCTTCTCTCCAGCAGTCAGTGATAGGGCCCAAGGGAATGGCATGAAGATGTCTCAGGGAAGGTTAAGCTTACATATTAGGAAAATGTTCTTCAACCAGAGGGTGATTGGGCACTGGAACAGGCTCCCCAGGGCAGTGGCCACTGCACCAGCCTGACAGAGTTCAAGAAGCGTTTGGACAGTGCTCTCAGGCACATGTTGGGACTGTCCTGCACAGGGCCAGGTGTTGGACTTGATGATCCTTGTGGATCTCTTCCAAGCCCGGATATTCTATTCTATCATTAGTTCAAATGGCAGAATGTACAATTACTTTTTGCAATTTTGCTGATAAACTTCTTACACTATTCAATTAATAAATTTCTTTTTCACAGTGTTTTAAATCACTTCTTACCCATAGCCCCCAGCTAAACTGTTTTACCACTGGAGTCAAAGTACTCTAGGAGTAAAAGTAGCAATGCACGTTACTGAATCCCTTGCCTATTACTTTTAAATACACCAAAGGAACACTTTTTCAAATCTGCAGACAATAATGAAAACACTTCAATTGAAAATAGACAATTTTATCTCTACAAATTTAATGAAAAATAAAATTATTTTAATAGTGTGTATCAGTAGGGACATGCAGAAGTAATGTCACTGTGAATAACTCTTGGAAAACAATTAACCTTTGAAGCAGTATCTTGCTGTATTGTGTTTATGTGACAAGGTTCTGGTAGTGAGGGAGTTACGAGAGGGCTTCTGTGAGAAGCTGCTAGAAGCTTCCCCTATTTCCAAAAGAGCCAATGCCAGCTGACTCCAGGATGGATATGCTGCTGGCAAGGCTGAACCCATCAACAGTGGTAGCACCTCTGGGATAACAGATTTAACAAGGGGTAAAAAAACTGCTGTGCAAGAGAAGCCTGGACAGAGACATGAGAGCATGTGAGCAAAACAGTCCTGCAGACACCAAGGATGGAAGAAAAATGCAGAAGAGGTGCTCCAGGTGCTGGGGCTGAGATTCCCCTGCAGCCCATGTTACAGACCACAGCGCAGCAGGTTGTCCCTCTGAAGCCCATGGGGGACCATGGGGATGAAAAGATCTGCCATGGAGAATCCCACACTGTATCAGGTCAGTGCCCAAAGCAGGCTGTGAACCCATGGGAAGCCTATGATGGAGCAGGTTCCTGGCAGGACCTGTGGCCACATGAAGAGAGGAACCTGCAGTGGATCAGGTTTGTTGGCAGGAGTTGTGACCTCACGGGGGACTCACTCTGGAGCAACCTGATCCTGAAGGACTGCATCCTGTAGTAGGGACCCACACTGGAGCAGTTCGTGAAGAACTGCAGCCCATGGAAAGGACTCACACTGGAGAAGTTCATGAAGGTCTGTCTCCCATACAAGGGACCCCCACACTGGAGCAGAAGAGTGTGAGGAGTCCTCCCTCTAGGGAGGAAGGAGTGACAGAGACAAGGTATGACGAACTGATCAGTCCTCATTTCCCACTCCCCTGTGATGCTGGGAGGAGGATGAATTAGGGAAAATAAGGAGTGGGGTTGAGCCTGGGAAGAAGGGAGGATAGGGGGAAGGTGTGATAAGATTTCATTATATTTCTCATTTCCTAGTCTGATTTAATTGTTGTTAAATTGATTTCCCCGACTTGAGTCTTGCCCATGACAGTAACTGGTGAGTGATCTCTCCTGGTCTTTATCCTGATCCACAAGCCTTTCAATATATTTTCTCTCCCCTGTCCAGCTGATGAGTGATAGACATCTGTGGTGGGCACCTAAAGAGAGTCAAGCCACAACACCTGCAAAGTCTTTTCCTCAAATGCTTGAAGTTATGATGCATATCTCAGAAGAGAGAAAATTCTGTTTATTCCGTGTTGACTAATAGATTATCACTATTTACCATAACATACCTTTGCTTTTGATGCAGTCTAACACAAATTATCCAGCTTTCCAAAGCCTGTATTTTGATTTTATATTGAGCTTGTTATTAACCACAATCAAATATGCAAAGTCATATTCTAAATTTGTACCTTTTTTCCTGAATGACTGTTATTTTCCAATTAGTCATATTGGTATAATCAAGAATTTGTCAAATTATGTTTTGATTAATGATTTTTTTTCTGCTATACTTAATAAGCACACAATGGCAATCATCACTGAGAGAAACCTTCTCCCATCTGGGTTTTCATACTATAAAGAATGAATGTGTTATTAACTGGCTACAGTTTTGCTCAGAAACCAACAGATATTATGAACCACAGTCAGAAAGTATGTATAATGACTGTTTGCATGTTTAAACACAAGTGGGTACTTTGCAGCATCATTTTGTGATTGTTAGCCTAACTCTGAAGACAGTCTTCCGGTAGTCTTTGAGCATATGTTTGAGGAACTGGCAGTTATAGTGGCATTTCTCGAAATAGTTTCCTCAAAAAAGAGCAAGTTCAATTTTAAAGATACAGATTCCTCTTATGTTCCTATCAGCATGTTTGCAGGAAATAAAGGGGGAATGGAAAATGCAATTAGAAAGTTCTTTCACACCCTTAACTTCTTCTGCTTAACAAAGAAGAAAATTGCAAATTATCAAATAGTGGCTGGAATTGCTTCTGACGGCTTAGTTTCAAATTGCCTTCTGAGATACTGCATATGCTCATTCAAAGCCATATTGTGGGCCTGGCTTTGCTGTTGTCTGGTGTTCCAATTTTCTTCTCTCAAAAGATACATGTAAATGGTTTAGACTGGATGATTTGTGATCCTGGTGTGGGATTTGTTTGTTTGGGGTTTTGTCAGAACAGGAACTGAAGAAATGGTACTGACAAGTGCAAATATCTGTGGATCAAAAGCAGACACAATTTATATCCAAATCCATAAATACTAAAGTAACTGAATTTTGTAATGTTTTGTTCATTTTATCCAAACAGAATTTATTCTGTAATTAATGTCTGTTTTCACTGAATTTTACCTGACCTACTGGAAGCTTTAGCAGAACTGATATGCTTCCGTGAGAAGTTCAAGTTCTGATACGCTAAATGCAGAAAAAGGACATTTTTCCAGAAAGTCCCCTATCAGATGTAGAAGTAAGACCTTTGAATTTCATGGTCATGTCAGAGAGGAAGTTCTGGGTAGTTGACATGAAGCATATAGATGTGCCAGATTCTGTGTTCTTATGAAGAGCTTCAATGCTCTATACCATTCACCCTTTTGAAACAGATATCTTAATATTATATATACCACTACCAGCTCTTAGGGGGCAGTCATTTGTCTGATATTAAGAAATTCAGACTACCTTCATAGTTTTGTACTTCAATTAAGTGTTATAGCTGGGCTACAAGCAAATTAGGTCTTAAATGAGCATTTCACATCTGCCCAAGTCAACATAGTTAAACACCAGAGGATGCAGATAGACATTAAGAATAATATCCAAAGTAGGACGTGGGTAAAATGACATTTCTGTTGCTTTACTACTAGAACTAGTTCATAATTGCAGAGTAAGTGGATGGAACACAGTGAATGTCTTATAGAAGACTTATGGGAGTCATAGGATCGCAGAATGGGTGAGGTTGGAAGGGTGAGTCAGAATGGGTCATCTGGTCCAGCCTCCCTGCTCAAAGAGGGTCATCCCAGAGCACATGGCACGGGATTTTGTCTGGATGGTTCTTGAATATCTCCAGTGAGGGAGACTCCATAGCCTTTTTGGGCAATCTGTTCCAGTATGTGGTTACCCACACAGTAAATAAATTCTTCATCATATTCAGGTGGAACTTCCTGTGCATCTGTTTCTGCCCATTTCTTGTCCTATTGCTTGGCACCACAGAGAAGAGCCTGGCTTCATCCCCTTGACATCCTCCTTTCATAAATTCATGCACATTGATGAAGTCCCCTCCCAGCTCTCGAGGCTGAAGAGGCTGCTCCAACTGGACTCTGTAGAAATGAATAATGAGAACAATGTGGCAAGAACATGCTCTGTAACATGATTATTTGTATTTGGCATATAAATGAGACTGTAACTGTGAGTGTGTGAGTCGCTGAACAGGCTCTTTCTAAACTGCTGCTGTTTGTGTGCTGTTATTAGATTTTACTGACATTTATTTTGCCTCCACAGCTGCTGCTCAGAGTACTACTAAACAATTAATCTAACTGAATACATACAGTCACTGGTATGGAATGCATTTTCAGTTTCTGACTATATATTTACAGCTGTATTGTGGGCATTACCACTACTCAGAAAGAGATTCCTATCACAGACTTTCAAGACATTCTGTCATTTCTGTGGTTGTTTGAATGTAAAAGATTGCTTGGATGGCAGTATCATTCTGTTCATTGTAATCAAAATCAAAAATGAGCTTTCCTGAAAATAGAGCTTGGTTTTATCACATCATATTGAGAATGACTAATAGAAAAATCTAACTTGATACCTTGTTTCTTTTTCTTTGGTTGATAAAGTAAGATATAATCCATCTTATTTTCAAATTCAAGAGTATCTGATAAAATGAAGAGATAGACTTTATGGCTGATGGATTTTATTCTGATCAACAGATGAATGACATCAAGGATATAAATAGAAAGCACATACCCATACTGTGGTTGATCATTCTGTGTTAAAATGAGGCAGCTCACATTTGAGTAAGTGAAGGAACTCAATGTTCCATCAGAGAAGGGCAAAAAATTATTCTTAGATGAATCTTAATACACATACATCTGAAGCAGATTATGAATTTAGCAAGTAGCTTTCATTCCCTCAGCATGTTATAATTGTAATTAATATGTCTCTGACCGAGAGATGGTCTGAACATTTTTTTCCTCTCTGTGAAGGACAGGTTAGGATAGAAAGCTTTGTTAGGCTGAAATCAGTAATAGCTGCTCTCAAAGGAAGGAGTGGCAATTTGGGCAGGGTGAAAACCATCAGTTTCAGAGAAGCCAAATGAGCATATAATCGAAATCTTCAACTTTCAAGGGTCATTTGAATGTTTAAATAAAAAGAGCAAATTCATATAATTTCCTCCTCTTCTTTTACAAACACCTACATTGTCCCCTTTATTTTCCAAGTGTAAAGTTACTAATAGAAAAATGAATGGGAGAGGAGTGTTCCTCCTGATTGTTTTACTGATGGTGGTTGCTCCTTAATGTATATAATGGTACAATGATATAATGATGGATTCCATTTTGCATGCTTTTTGTTCCTCTGACCTTGGGACTAGAGTCCTGTATCAGATGCTACCCAAAACAATTACTTTCATTTAGAACAAAGATTATTGGCTCATGAGCTAGCGAAGCAAAACAAGATGCTGACCTCCACATCAGGCTAAACTGTGGTTGTAGTGCCCTTCTAAAGTCACACTGTCAGATGTTATAAGTTACTGCTTACTTTGAAGTTACAGTCTGAACATATTGAATGCAGCAGGTACAATGAAGAGCTTCCTTGCTTACAGCTGGATATTAATTAATCACCAAATAACCAAACAAAGACACCTCTCATAATAGGCAACAACAAAAATCCAGGGTGAGGCTTTCTTGTTTCGGTCTATATAGGAGGTATTTACAGAATAAAACAGAGCCCAGCAACTCCGTCTAGAGCAGCCATTCCATGGCACCATCTGTACTGGTGGGCTAAACAAAACAATACCAGAGGCAAGATGATGTTTGTCTGCTAGTTGACAGTACAGTCCCTAGTATATATTTGATTTATGCCAACCTCAACTCTTTCAGACAATGCCTAGGAATTATTTGGGGTGTTGAGTGATGAAGAACTTTTGCCAGTGTGCAGTACACACAAGACCACTATCTAAGCTGTGCTATTTGTCCTCAGAACAAGAAAAGCATGTTTGGACTATTTTAATTACTGGTTTAGGTGAACTGCTACAACTGCAGTCAATGGCTGCAAAAGTTAAGGTTAAGATAAACAGGTAAATAATCTTAATTTCTAAGTCTTTGCTCCTCTGAGGGTGTTCCGTTACTGATAAAATAAATTTGTGATTTAGATGGATTTCAAATCACTATATCTTACATTTCCCAGACAGAAATACGCGCATCCAAAATGAAGGCTATGCTTTGTCAGTGATAGACACCTGGATTCATTCCACATAGTTACAAAGTTACTCAGCTGCAAAGGCTAACTCAACCCTTTGTTGAGTCTAGCCACCCTTTGGGTGTCCCACTACGCTTCTACTCTTTCAATTGTGTTGAGCAATAAGCTCTAGATGCTCCTTCTTTGCATTGCACTTGGTTTGTGAACTACCTTAGAGGAATGAAACAGGCATCAAAAATCTGATCTGGGATCTCCTTCGCTACATAGCATTATATTATATAGGAACAAAGAGACAGACAGATATCTGCATTTTTAAAACAACGTAGGGAAGTAACAGTAACACTGGGTGTGATGTTTCCTGGCATACTATTCAGAAAAAGGTGGTCACCATTTATTTCATGAATGCTATAGAATTAAACTGATAAGCTAATAGGTCTTCAAGAAACCATCTCAGTAAAAAATACTAAACCAAACTGCCATTCTGGTGGGTTTTCTTGTTGTTTGGGATTTTTTTTTT
The DNA here is from genome assembly GCA_013398055.1 of Ifrita kowaldi. Classification (NCBI taxonomy): domain Eukaryota; kingdom Metazoa; phylum Chordata; class Aves; order Passeriformes; family Cinclosomatidae; genus Ifrita; species Ifrita kowaldi. The sequence goes on along the minus strand of VZRS01014134.1, from coordinate 571,036 downwards.
GTTGTGGGAATTTTTCATTTGTTTGTTTTTGTTTTTGTTTTGCTTGGGGTTTTTATGTTGGATTTTTGTTGTTCTGTTTTGGGGTTTTTTTGGTCGTTGTTTCCGGTTTTGTTTTTTTATTTATGTAAGAGGAGATTCTTAAAAAACTCTTGCGATTTCCGTTAGAAGCAGGAGATACCAGAAGGGTATGCTGCTATGCAATCATCAGAGACAATTCAAAATTCTGACTCCAAAGCAGGGCCATGTTCAAGTATGGGGATACAATCAGAAAAGTTAAAAAATCTCTATTGCAGCCTCTCTCCTCTGATATTTTGCACTTTTACCCAATACAGTTTCTTCTTTCTTTTTTGATTTAATTACTTACATATATTTGCATTTCTCCTTTAAAACCACTTTAAAAAATCTATTTAAGTATTAGTACCATTGGGGAAAATTCAGGGAGATATCCTTTTACTCTGAAATAGTAAAGAATTGTATTTTTTCATTTGTTTGTGTAAGCTGCCTTTTCATAAAATAGCTGGAGGCTTGTTGTGGGAGGAATGTTTATACATGTCCACCAAACTCATCACTTTTCCATTTTTATTCAAGATGACTGTACACTCCTAGATACAGACAATGACAGACCAAGACAGATTCACACAATTTTAATACCTGTGAGCAATCTTCCACCCTCTCTTACTCAGGTCAAAGAACCTTCAAGTTATTCAGCATTAGAAAATAAATATACTTAAAAATTACATTCATTATATGGAAAAGATATAGAGATAAGTGACATTAACCTTTTTCAGTGTCATTTATGCAGCATGTCCTTAATTGGGAAAATTTATTTTTAACATTTTTGAATAGTACAACAATAAAATGAAGCAATACAAGGAGAGAAATGCTACCTTAAGAATGAGTATTCTAAATTTCCTCTAACACCTTTTCTTTAGAGAGAGCCTATTTACAAGGCAAATTTCTATTGTAATTGAAACAATTTTTTTTATTATTTTTAATGCATCCAAATTAAAAGGGAATGAAAACTTTAACCTAGGAGTTGGCAGATTTTTTTTAGTGGATAATACGCTGAAATTTTCAGACTTCTACATATTATAGCTTTTATAGAGCAGAAATTAATAATTTGTACAGAGGAAGGAAAAAGAAGGTGTAAACCAAGAAGGAATGTGGAATAGAAATTAATTAACTGAAACGTTGCTTAACTGTAGAGATCAGTAGCAACAAGGTTAGTCAGGGACAGAAAGGAGTAAGAAACATGCTGCAGCAGTAGCCTAAAAAGCGCTAACAAAATAATTTAGATTATTCAACGTATATTTAACATATTTAGATGTATTAGGATGGACGTATTTCTGTACTTTGTTTTAATCTACTTTTTATGGCTGTCATCTAGGAAAAATGGCTAAGCAAAAACACAGAAGTTAAAGTACATTAAAATGGCAATAAGCCTCTGTGTGTGCGCGTGTGTGTGTGCATATGTACACATTTCCTTTTATACAAAAATGAACATACATTTTCCAGCAAATAACTTAAAAATTCCAACTACTCATGCAATCAAGAATCAATTGTATTGGTCAAAGAAGATAAATTGCATTCCTGTGATTTTTGAGATATTAATAATGCTAATTGACTTCAAAGTGGAAAAAAATTTCTAAAATAACAGAATATGCAATAGTGTCTTTAACTGTACCACGTATTGATGTCAAATGTGAAGCCAAATTTACAAATCAAGAACTTTTTCTTCCAGGTAATCCATTCCAACAAGAAACATTCACCCCTCAGAGCTATCACTGACTCTGAAAATGTTTAAGAACTAACAAAAACCTGAAACGTCATGAAAACCATTAAAAACCTCACAAAAATACCTTTTTTTCTCCCAGTGAAAACCCATTTTAATGGTTCTGTTCTAAAACCCTAAACTAAATATCTTTGAAATCACTCTGAAGGCAAAGAAAAAGTCAGGATGATTTCATAAAATTTGTGAGCTATCTTGGCTTTTTCTTGGGCTACTGGTGTACTTAGTGATAAAAGGACACATAGACTTCTTTATTGTTTAGATAGAACTAAGATAAAATTTTCAGAGAGTAATCCCGTTTCTTAAATTAACACTCTATATTTCAGACCTCGGCCACATGCAACACACTTCCAAAATCAATTAACACTGTCTATTATTACTTAAAACTGTTGGGGGGTTTAAAACTTTGAATTTTTTAAAAATATATAAACAAACCCAAGGAAAACTGCACTTGCAGATAGTCACTCTTGCAGCTTTAGTCAAAGTTTTTACAGCCTCCTCTATGCTGGAGATTTTAGATAACACGGTTGATACACCATAAATGATAGTGTGAGCACAATATATTATCTTGCATAATAAAAAAGTTCAGACTAATCACTAGAGAGGGTGATTTAAGTTAATTTGTTTTATGAACAAGGAGAGTTTTCTTAATAACACAGTGTTCAGAATGCAGAAGTAGTAATTGAACAGATGGGGACAGTAATGCTTTATATCACTCTGGCCAGCTTGGCAAAAATATGTTTGTGCATAGCCTGTGTAATCTGTATATTTTAATTCCTGCCTTATATGATAAAGGAGGAACAGTTAAGAATATGCTGCTCTGAAGAATTTATTCCTAGCTGACCAATAGGTAATTTAAAAGTTATTATTGTGAAAAAGTCACATTTGCATAATCAGTATTCTTACATGGAAAGGCAATAAGTGAAGTTTTTCAAGGGCAAATTTATGCAGAAAAATATACCAAAGCTTGCTGAATATGAAGATACGTTCTCTAGCTCCAGAAACCCACAAATTGCTGGAAGGTACAAGTGTTTTCTGGATAAATACTCCTATGTTCTTGACTCGTTCCTAGGCTCCTCTGTGGACATTCACTGTTGACTGTTGGAAAGAGGATATTGGACTCCACATTCTTAATTTGTCCAAAGCTAGAGCAACTTCTTGAAGGTCAGCCTTTCTACAAGCGCTGACAAAAACTGCTCATAACTTCTCACTGTTAATGGCTCACATAACCATTATCACTAAACAGACAGAATAATGACAACCACAGCCCTTTAAATAACTAGATGGAGATAAAATATAGATATTAGTCGCCTGTGCAAATATAACCATAAAGCACTGCTAATTTTATTCACATTAACAGCATTCTCTTTCAGATCGTGCTAATATTATTGTGCCACTCTAAACTGCAGTATGCAAGTCTAAGCATGTGACCGGAGTAAAAATAAATCCCAATTTTTATTGCATTATGTGAGTCCACAATTCCCTTTTTAGAGTTCAACCAGTTTATTAACTTGTCTGTTTTGTACTTTCTTCTACTTTGTAATGAGCATATAAGTATGAAGCTTTTTGGGAAGGTTATATAAAACAGAAGAAATTTCTCACTATGTAGATCCTGTTTACAATATTATGATTGTGTGTATAAGGACTTACTCGAGTATAAAACCTGTTGGAAAGTACAATGGATTGAAAGACCATTGGAGCAGGTCCATAGAATTAAAAATGCTGCTTGGACTTTATTACAGTTCTACTAGAGATTAGATGAACTTCAGATCAGTTATTAAACCAGTGCACATCTAGAAAAATAAGGATTTCACAAGTTGCTCAGGCATGCAGCTGCCCAATGGCACACTCCTTATTCAGTTGGCAGCACTTTATATGAAGTGCAACTCTGCTTCACAGAGGTTCAACATGCTAAAAGGCGTGCCAAGTAATTTCTAAAGTGTTAGACTTATTCAGATAAATGTTAGATAAATATGTTAAATGGGAGATTGTGAGAAATGTTACTCATTAGAAACCGCTGCAAAGTTTTTAGTGTCCACCCAAAACATGTTAGCTAGATTAGCTGAAGTTTGAGTATTATTTTCTCCAAATATTGAATAGGCTTTCTGAAATTCCTTAGTGTTTCTTCCAGGCAATTATGTACTTTGGAACATTCATGTCTTCTTTGGAAGTAAGCTTACTTAACCAGAGCCAAAAGGCAAAATCACTTGTCACTCGCTGTGTACCAGATAAAAAAACCTACTTCATCACAACTCTTTTTGATTTGTAGTGTGCTTTACTTTAGAAAGGCATACATGGCTTACACTTTTTAAGCTTTAAAACCTGAGTTTGTTTTTCTCTTGTGTTCTATTATTCACAAATGTAACTGCATTCATTCTGTTTCTTCTATAGAGAAGCAACTCTTATATAAGGAAATTTTTCTTAAATCTCTTTGTTTCTAACCATAAGATTTTTCAAATTTTGCAGTCCAGTTTTGGCCCCTGGTAGTATGAAATGACAAGCCAGGATTCATGGGCAGTTTATTCCCTCATCTGATGAAGCCAACCAGTAGTATTACATCGATAAAAATGCAAGTCCTACAAAACATGGCACTGTTTGTAAGGCATGTTGCATTTAGTTCCTGGGTTCACTCATTTGCCTGAATTCCAAAACTTTTCTGTTTAAACAAAAGCAGCAGCAAGAAATTTTTGAAAAAAATTATGAAAGAGCTATCATTCATATTTAAATATTATTTTCAATATTTCTGCTATCCCTAAGATGAATTTCCCATCTCAAGGAGCCATATTGCACCAATTTGGTATCTCATTAGCTAGCAAAAAACCAACACTTTTAAAACTTTTATAAATTTTAAAAGTATGTTTTATTTTCTGTTGTGTTACATGTAATTAAAATCCTTCACCATCTTTGAGTAACATGAATTTCATTTTTCATGAGTGTTCTTCTAAAAGTAAGCTACCCCTTCTATTTTTTTTTTCTAGAACAAGCAGTTACTAATTTTATAAACCCAAACAACTTCTTCCAAAATGCATTTTACAGTGCCCCGTAGCGCCAGGAATGTCTGCACCCACTAGCTGGCATTGAGAATCAGAGAGGCACGTCCCTTTCACCACAGAGTTTTCTGAGGTTTATCAGGTGCCTATCTTTGTTAATGGAATCAAAAAAGTACTTTTTCCTCTTGCCTTCCTCCCACGCACAAGACATCTCAGCATAAAATTATCGCCACATTAAGCTGCTTCTTCATTCAGAATACCAAGAAGTGCTTCTAACCTCTGAATGAACAAAACCTCATGACTGGGACCCATATCTATGTTACAGGAACATTTGCTGGGAACATGCATTTCTTTGCAGAAAGATTTATATATCATGTTTTTGAAATATATCAACTCAAATCATTCGAAGTATCTTGCTTTTAATTTTTTTTCTCAGATCTATTTGCCGTTGATGTGCCTGATTCTTTTTTAGATAAATTTTTCTACAATATGACAAATAAAGATAGGTCTTAATGTGTCCTCTGCTTTCCAGCTTAGATTGTGTTATATAATGAACTGATCAATATGGCTACATTGATATTTATGTACTTTGAGGACTTCAGCACTCATTTTTCTTTATTGGCTGAGTTATTTTCCTCACAGAAATGTTCTTACTAATAAATCCTCTTGAATAATGAAGGCAGTAATCTGAAAGCCTTGCAACTTACTTAATTTTTCACTACATAAATCAGTGAAAATCCTTCCAAACCAATTATAGAAAAACAGAGTTTGGAAGAGGAACTAATATGAATTGTTGTTTATGAAAAAAATGTGGGTTTATAATAATTTTCTTAATGAAGTGTAAGGAAACAGCTCCATTTTGGTTTTTTTTATATGCCCTCATTCTACTCCTCTATATATGCTGAAAAGACCTTCTTCTGATATTATCAAAGATGAAGAAAACAAAACATCGGCTACTGCATTGCACAGTTTTCTATTATCTCATAAATCCAATCTCTTCTTTGTTTAAAAGGTAACATTTCTGGTAAGAGTAGAGGAATCCAAAATTTTTCTGATGTTTTGAATTCTGCTTAGAAAAAAAAAAGTTTAATTTAAAAAAGGTTCAGAGCATGTGCTGTTCACCTTACTGAAAATACACTATTTCTTCATGTCTGTAATTCTACATCTATTAGATATATTTCAAAAGTCACTTGTTAACATCAGAATAATATAATTATTAGGAGAATAAAGAAGCATTTACAACATGTTAATCTGTGTTTTGTACTCGTAATTTTGAAACAAGAATGAGAAAGAATAAAAAAAAAAATAGGTGAAGGTATAAAGCTCTATGTTTACTTTTATTTTTAAAATATAGAAAAAATTCCTAAAAATTCTGAAGATCAAAAAAAACTAATACTCGAATAAATCTAATTGGTGTAAAGAAGGAAAAAAAAAGCCCAAACAAACAATCCCACAAGTAACAATAGGAAAACATAGCACTGATAGGCATGTAACTGTACCGTTAATTGTATCTCCAAACTGAAGAAAATCATTAGAAATCATAAAGAAGGATTAAAAAAGTCTTAGAACAATATAAAGAAGAATATAGAGTAGAAAGTAAAGAAAAAATATGTTCGTAGTATGAGAAAGGGTGGTCACCAAATGCCACTGTTTTAAATGATACCAATAAGTAGCAGCAAAAGTAATTGTGAGATACAATACACAGGTGAACCTGAAAAATTTATGTTTATTTTTTACAGTAGAAAACAAACAAGCAGTTACCATAAAGGGAGTATTTGACTCAGCTACCTCTACCTTTGCTGTTCACATAGAGGTTACAAATGTTTCTCGTGAAATGTTAGTTGGCTTTGAAAAGCAAGCATCATAGAAGTGTCACATGAAAGTGGCCTTGATAATTGATATATCTACTTTAAACTGCTATCACTGTAATATCCCAAGAAGATATAAAGAATGGTTATGGAACCAAATAACCATTTATACAAAATAACCCTATGCTACAAAAACAGAAAGTGCAATATCAAATTATTCTCTTATTAACTTTCATTTGACTCCTTCTTTAGGGGAGACAAAATAGGAAAACTGAAAAAACCTAAACCCCTGAACAAATATTTGTGGATGGCAAGTAGTATCATGACACAATTGTGCTACATCAACTCAATATCAAACGACTTCTGTTAGTAAACAAGGCTCTTCAATTTCCCCTTCTCAAATCCTCACCATCTCCACTGAAAGTTCATTAGGTCTCTATACTGCCAAATGCATAAAAATGCAACAGATCTCTAGGTCATTGAAGCCTCCAACTTTCCTTCAAAGAAGGCTATTGGAAGGATCAGGACTCAACTTTAAAATATTTTACGTTATATAGTTCTAGTTGGAATACTTGTAATCCGATAAATAAATTATTTCCAGTATTGTATTGAAGTAAATACTTGCTTTCCACTGAATAATAATAATAATAAAAATAATTATGTTTGCCAAATTTCTGACCAGACAAGTGATATGGTACTATTTCTATTCCTGTAGGAATCAATAAGTAACATCTCACATTTTTCTGTTTAAACTTTGCATGTTATGGTTTACCAAAATTTGTACCAATAAAGCTATCAGATGAATGTTGGCAGATAAACAATCCAAAAGGGCAGCAGGCATAGGCTAGTTACTGGTCACAGTCAACATGCAGAGTATGACCTGGTTTTGAACATAACTTAAGTGTTCTCNGATGGAGTCACCCCAAGACATCTATCCAAACAGTAGCACAGTTCAAGCATTACCTAAATATTGCAACGGAATGTTCTCAGCAGAGTATTGTAACACATAGAGCAACTGCTCGGCTGTATTTTGTTCTGTGAATCCCAGAATCTGTACTTGCTTTTTCCTACCTCCTGGGAAAACACTATATCCTGGGAGTGGATAGAAACACCGGAAAATCTACAAGATTAATCTTATAGATACCTTAACTGCTATGTTGTTATATTTTCTGTGACAAGAGTGTGTAGTGACAGGACAAGGGGCAATGGTTTCAAACTGATGGAGAGTAGGCTTAAATTAGATATTAGAGAGAAATTCTTTACTGTGAGGGTGGTGAGGCACCGTAACAGGTTGCCCAGAAAAGCTGTGGGTGCCTCATCTCTGGAAGTGTTCAAGGCTAGGTTGAATGGGGGTTTGGCCAACCTGGTCTAGTGAAAGGTGTCCCTCCACACACTGTCCAGGGGATGGAACTGGATGATCTTTCAGGTCACTTCCAACTGAAGCCAGTCTATAATAAAGTGCTCACTGCCTTAAGGATAATATGACCTGCGTGGCCATTCTGTCATTGTGAGAACCGGATTAGTACAAAAAGGATTTTAGGACTGGATTCTCAAAATCCTAGGATTCATTTGAACTAGGAATTTAAATGAGACATCTAAGTGACATTCCTCAGATGAAGAGAAAGAAATTGAGAGAGAAATTGGTTCAACCCACTTAAGATATGGATGGATTTGAAGCTGGATTGGATAGATTTGTGCCTGAGTGTCTTGGGCTAAAAAAGTCCTTAAATCTCAATATACTAGTTATTACATGGAGTCCATTAACAATGACCAAATCCTGACATTTTACCCTATTTATAGTCAATTTTCCTCAATTACACATCCTTTGAATTTAATGTGAAATTGACCAAGGAAAAATGAGAGTCGTAAGAGTAATATCTGCAGGGTTTGCATCACCGACAGCAGCAGCAGCAAATTTCTGAGAAGCGTAACTCTTCAACTGATCTGGTACTAATGAAAATTAAATTGACTATGTGAAAAATATTATTTGCTTTCACTGTTTCACAGACAAAAAAGTAGCATTGGTTAGGAGGAGCATAGAAAAGGGAAGAACTTAATTTTCTTTCTCTTTTTCTCAATTGTGCTCACACTGTCTTCAAAGACAGCAAATAAAACATGACAAAATACAACATTAATATTATTATAAACCAAAAATTGTTATGGCACCCATTGAAACAGGTACATTTGCTGCCTAGAAAATAGTTTGCAGAGCAAGAAGCTGAAGGTTGAATGCAAAAGGATGATGGGTTTAGGCCTCATAAAAAACATTTGCTGTTCCCCATGGGATTCCTTTAATAAAGAAGGATTTCAAGTTAAGTCAAAGTTGTTTGTCACTGAAAGCAGGAAATTTTCATTCTTGATCTTACAAAGCAAAGGTGGTAAGCTAACATACTTTCATCTGCTGCATCAACTCGGGAAATATATGAAAATCAAAATAGATTTTTTTTCTTGCAATGAGCCTAGAGACTGAAAATTGAGTAAATATGAAACTACAAAATTTTTAGTGATTGTAAATTTTGAAAGAATAGCTGGCAAACAAATTCTACTTTGATAACCTCTTCAAAGTTTTAAATTATTCAGATAATTTTGCTAATTTTTATAGCTAAAAGGCATTGATGTATGGCTTAAGAACATAGCAAAAACCATAGCTGAATGTAGATGGACTTCCGCATTAGAATCTGTGCAGGGTTAGATCTCTCAGTCGGTCGAAGATCAAGAAACACACCACGGAAATGTATAAACTTCTCTGAACTAATAAAAAGATATTTTAATCCAGCCCTACGGTATTATTGAAGAAACCGGAAAATAGACATGAAACTTAGAATCAACATTGCAACACCTATGATCAACATTTCAACCTTTGCTTCCTAGAAGACTCAGCTCTTTTATGCCCCCATCACAACACAGGTAATAAATATTCAAAATATCAAAATGAAATAAATCTGGAGAAATTAAGATTTTGGTAAAAGTAATAGTCCAGTGTTCATATTTTGTAAATCTCTCAAAAGAAAAAGTTGTGTGTCTTGGAAAAATATGGTCTTTTCTTAAAATATATACTAGAAAATATTTGCATGGGTCATATACACTCAAAAATATTTCTTTCTTCTTACTGAACAAATGTACATCACTGCGATATTCAAAGCTGATTTAATTACCTAAGTGTTAAACTAGAATATTGCTCTGTTCATGTCTTCAGTACAGGAAGCCAGAAAAGGAAAGACATCTAGGAATGTCCAAAATGCAAACTGTTTATCCTCCAATTCTGCTTTTATAGTTTATCTACACTTCCACTTTATCTACAGGTTCCAATTTTTCTACCACTTTACATCTTACCTTTACCACACATGAGAGAATAGGAATTTATATTAAAGCAGAAAGATTTGTGGTAGATAACAGGACTTAGTGTTGCAGTACTAATACAGTTAAAAAGCAACTTTACATAGTATTTCTTAACACTGGGACAAGTTAGAGGTAATAGTCACATTTTAGAGCCTGGAATAGCCAGGATTTTAGGAAAATATAACTGAACACCTTTGTTTTCCTTTCATCTGAGCTGTACTGAACAAGAGTTTTATATTGGAGAAGTGTTGCAAATGAAGTCTTGCAAAAGCCAAAAATGCCTGGAAAATCTGTTGAGCATCAGAAGTCAGAAAAGAAAACCTCAATTGAACTATCTAATGTAAAGTAAGTATTGATGATATTAAAATCTATTAAGCTGCATCATCCACTCAAAATTATCTAACAATCTATGGGCTAATCATACATACCTGAGGGAAATTCTTCTCACTGTCTGGGTGTTTCTTCATATTTTCACTTCAGTATAGGGAGCAACAGTAACTATAGTAACACTACCATTTGAGAATGCAATTGCTTTCTGAATAATTTCTGTATATTTGTATACAAACTGCTGATCCTCACCTTTCAAAATGAGTATGACACTATTCTGAATTCAAATGCTATAACAATGAACAAAATATAATTCTTAACAAAAAAAAACCTTAACATAATTCTCCCAAATACAAAGAAATTTCTACCAAAAGCTTGTTCTTTTGTACCTTCTGTTCATTATTCTGCCTCTCCGATGAAGGAGGTTGCAATTATGATTTTCATTTCAATGAGTCTTCTGATACCATAGGAAACAAACAAAATATTATATTGATAATGAAGAGAGAAAAGCCTATGTATAACAAGCATTTTGATGATTAGGAAGAAAGATGATGCCTAATATAACATCTATATCACAATTATTTAATCTATTGAACAATGATATTGTGAAATACAGTTTATCAACTATGTAACTTTTGCTAGAAACTCTAAAATTAAGAGTCATAAGGAATAGAACCGAGGAACTGATAAGATCAAATTGTTTGCAATCAATCTTTCCAGAAAATTTGGCTAATATTGGGAAAAGCTAACGAAATTTAAATTGAAATCTTTGTTAATTTTTGTTAGATAACACCCAGTGCTGTTTGCTTAATTCTGTTAATATTTTAAAGCACAATATTTCAAGCTTCTACAGAGATATTTATTAAAACAGTCTTATCTTTCCTATGTTACAGATATAGATAACTGAATCTGCCTATATCTTTATAAGATACCTGAAATTAAGCAATTGTTCTTAAGCCTCTGTTCTGCAACACAATCCACAAAAAATGATTTCACACTCACTGCTTCCATCATATTGCTGGGCTCATAGTACTGTAATTCATGGACTAATAATTCTGTAGAGCTACAACAATACTTTATTGCAAAGACTAAATACTGCAGTGCTTTTTCTCAAGGTTCTACTCATTCAGCTTTGGAAAAAGTTGCTTAGTACAAAATAAAATATAAACCAGAACTATAACAATTCCATACATCAAGTCAGTGGCAGTTCTAAAACTGGCAAATAAGACATTTAACCATGATGAGTCTGAGGTGAGGAGCCTATTTCCAGTTACTTTTGAGGTGGCTGTGACAGGAGTTCTAAGAGAAGGTTATCTGTGGAATGGAAAATGGTACTTCAATTGTCTCCAAAATAAAAATTACTTTTATTATCAAAGAGTTTATTTTCTGAAAGCACAGATGGTGTCAACATGCTTCAGTAGCCATCTTTCAAGCAGCTGAGAACAGAGTGAAATTGGAAAGTAGTGGAATAGACCATGTACAGAAAGCAGAGCTGTGCAATTCTGATGAACAAAATGGAGTTGTATCTCATCAAGATCAAGAATAAAAAAGCTTGGGTTCTTTACTTTCTTTTAATTCAGGAAAGTCTTAAAACAAAACTACCTTTGCATGTCATAATGTCACCATACCTTTACATTTTTCCAGTTCTCCATGGGCAATAATAATTGCTTAAAGCATGAGTACAAAAATAATTTTGCTACCTCTAAAACTATTCTCAGCTTTCTGGTTATTTTCTTCAATCATACATCGTATCGAATCTTTCCGTCTCAGAACTGAGATGGTTAAGCCATTTCTAATCAAGCCTGTAAGTCAGAGAGGTAAAGATAAAAACCTCTATGTAGGGTATTAATATCCAAGATAATATAAATAGAACCAAAATGTTTAACAGTTATAAGGCGGAAAAATCAAAAATGGACATTCTCTTTCAAAGGACATTTTAATCCTGTCCTATATGCCTTTTTCCATGAAACTGATACTGAAGGTTTGACCATGTGTATTTTCATTTATCCCCTATGTGTTGTCATGTCAAATTGGAGCAAAAGTGAACTGAAAAGAATGTATCCTGGGAGCAGGTCTCGGTCAGCCAGTCCACCTGCAAGCTCGTCTTTTCAAAGTACATGAAAACGTCCCTTTGCAGTCAGAGGTGATTTCTCTGACTACTCAGGCTTGCAGAGATGAGCACGTAGCAGCTGGGGCTGAGTAGGAACAGACGCACAGGAAAAAGTTACAAGGTTCTTTACAAAGTCATTAGCAGTTTTTATCTTTTCCACTATAACATTTAAATATATTTATCTTGTTAATATTATCTTATTATCTTAAAAGCAATAAAACTATACCATTGTTTTTCTCTATTATACTGTACTCTTAATTTTTCCTCATTCCTTCTATCACTTTCCTTTCACCTGTTCTGGCATCCCTTGCAGCACCAGGATTATGGGGGGAAAAAAAGGCCTTTTCTACCAATGGAGGGTATTTGGTCTGTCTCTCTGGAATACTAATGTTGATGCTGTCGTTCCTGTAATCACACCCGTGACAAGACTAAAGGGTGAATGATAATGTCTCTAGGAAGTTTTCAACTGAAGTATAAGTTAAAAATACTCATCATTTTTATACTCTTTTGCTTTGTGGGGTGATTTTAAAATGTTGAGCACTGCGGTGAGCAGAATCTCAAGAAATACACTGACGTTCAGCTGGACAATGACATCAGAAGAATTAGTGGTATTCAGGTCTTTTCACAAGGACAAACTTACGTACTTTCATAGAGCTGGTGGCCACAGCGCCTTTAGCACCTGGAGTTATCAGAACATTTCTCAAAAAAACTTTCTGAATTAAATTATTTTGCTTTTACGTTGCACTTCTGAGTGCCTTTTCAGAGAGAGATTTTTTAAAAGTATAAAACATTATATTCCTCCTTAATAAAGGTAAAAGGAAAGTGGCTGGTAAAAGGAAAGTGACCATTTAATCCACAAGAAATAATGTATGCATGTATAAGGCAACTGAAATAGCTGCAGAGGATAAAGGTGTTGTTATTTTTGGCTTAAATTGAAGAATAAGAGATTTTTCTTAGAAAGGAAGAGGAAAGCACAATAATTCTGTGAAATTATCTTGCTTATTTAAATTCTTTCTTAGTTCAATTCTGATATTCCCAACACTGTTTTCCACAAACACTAAAGAAAAAAACCCAAAGAAACAAAATTAAATTCTTGATATAGGGTGACAGAAAAAAATCTTGAAAACAGCAGTATGTGGATTTTGTACAGACCTAATTTTCTTCTCTGGGATTATTTATACTGTTGACATTAGTTTAACATAAATTGGTACATTATACTTCAAACTACTGAAATATTAAATCCTTAATGCTACTGCAATAGTAAAAACTAAACTAAGGAAATTATCTGCATCATTATATAGCTACAACTTTGTTGGATAAGATTTTTTTTAATTTGAAACAAATATTCTAACTTTTGCATTGCTGCCTTTATGACAAGAAACACTAAAAACAAAAAATGATGCAGTTGTCATGAGAACCACTGCCTGTCTTGTTTGTGTCATCTATTATGAACCTGAAGTCAAGTTTTTCCAACAGCAGGAGCATATCTATAGGTGTAATTGGGATCTTGCTGTTTCCATGGCATTGCATTGAGTCTTAGTTTACTATGTGTTGCTAGCCTCTGGTTTGCTACAAGAGTGCATGTCCCTCCTCTGGTTAAAGACTGTGTGTACAGATATTTCAATGCTAAATATGTGCAGGAGCCCTTTGTGAGGACTGCAGCCTTACCTCTCAAAGTGTTAGATGTGTCCTTAGCAAAAACAAAATGACCCAAACCCCATCAGAGGCGTGCTCTAGTCTAAAGTACATGAACAGAAAATGTTTAATCAAACATGCACATCAATACAGCGCTTTCCATCACCATTGCTCATTGCATAGTAAGATAAAAAACACTTTTCAGGATAAGAAATAAGAAGAGAATAATCTTCTGTCTTCATCTTTCTGTCTCAATTTCCTACCTCCAGAGCAGTCACCAGCCTGAAGCAGGAGCAGGCTTTTGAAATTTGCGGTTTCTTTCCTCATTTGCAGAACCTTTCTATCACATCTAACTTCTTTCTGACTTCAGCTGTCTAGTTAGGTCAGGCTATTTCTGACCTTGGCCTAAGCTCCCTGTGTTCTGAACAGTGTTTGTCTCTTAAAGATTCTTATTTGTTTTTCCTCCTTACCTGCCCTTTCACAATGAGGCTTTCACCAGCACACAACACCCAGTGGATCACAGACTTCTATGTTCTGCCTCGGGTAACTTTCCATTGTTTCAAAATATACTCTTTCCCACAGGCAGAGAAGAGAACACTGGCTCTCCTGGGCTTCTACTAACCCATCATCCCAACTTGCCTTTTTTTTTTCTTTTTTTTTAACTACTGTTTGCGGTCTGGAGGGACATGGAATAGCCCTTGCCAACAATACTGCATTGACTTTAGTATGGAAGAATTAAAAAAAAGGAAAAGCAGATGAAGTTTGTAATACTTCTACCTCATGAAACAAAGTCTGTAAATTGTGTAAATGCAATTATTCAAATCATCACAGCCAATTAACTTATTTGGACTTGATACATTTTTTTTCTCCCAGTGGAGAAACCATAGAACTATTGAGTTCACTAGCAGGGGAGTCCTCCTGAGACAGAAAATAATATGAGATACAGATAGTCTCTTTGCAAAAACCTCCTGGCACTTTCATGTTTCTAAGTTACTTTTATGCAATGAGCTAAAATGACTGTAGCACACCATGCTAAAAAAGGACTCACGGATTTTCATCCTTCACTCATCTTCTGTCCCAGATAGCAGAAGGGAGAATGAAAATAATGCTGTGCATTTTCTGTCATTATGGAAAGGGCTGTGCATAGTCATTATTTGTAATCTACAGTACTACTGAAATTTAGCAGTTTGTAGATCTGCCTTTTGTCAGCATTTCTCATCATTACTACAAGAGACTTACCAGCAGGAATTTGGGTGGACCATGTTTACATATATTTATCTAAACACATGTTTATGTTAATGCCAACGAGAACATATAAAACCATCCACATAAAAATGGATGAAGCATAGCTGGGTTTTCAATCTAATTTTAATAAAGCAAGTTCTAACTCACTGAAGGCTAGCTTTTACAGCAGCCATTAACAGGAGTTAATACAGTCAAGTAATTCTGAGATCAAACCTTCTCAGAATCATTAAGACTTCAAGTTTCATACTATTTTGCCCTTGAAACTCACCAGTGTCATATGGACTGCAGAACAAATTTTAGTTGGAAAATAACAGGTCAGTGAACTAGAACTAGATCTCTAGATTCATTTTACACACAGGTTGAGCGAAAAAAAAATAAAGAAGTAATAATAATTTTCCTCCTTCTCCGTAAGTCTTTTTTCCCTGAGAATAGAAAACAAGTAATACCTTGATCCTGCTTTCCAAAAAGTAAACAAAGTGATAACAGCAACAGCCTGTTAAACTTTCCCTCACACAGAAGGAACTTTGGGATCCTGTAGTTTTCTGCCAAATACCTTTGCTTCAGTGAAACACAAAGGCCAAATGAATGCACCATAGTTAGTCCCTAACTCAGCAGGAGGGATCACAGAGCGAGGACACTGACTGGAAAACGATGACAAATCTTGCGACAGCCCCCAGCTGGCGACTCTGCCCTTCTGACAGGGGTCAACAGCAGAGTCAGCAGAGATAATGTGGGCCAGCTTGTCAGCTGCCTCTGCACAAAGTCCTTTGCTGGCAGCCTAAACTGAGACTTCTAGCTTTACATTTACATCTCTGAGGGTGAGAGTTTGTGATAAAGCTGAACCAATCTAATTGCTCACTTCACTTCCAGCAGAACTGGCTGCCCCTTTCTCCCGTGTTCTCTCCTCCTAGATGCTGGCTTTGGCACTCATCTGACCAGAAAATGAGGCAGTTCAACTTGCTTACCCAACAGAAGGCTGATATTAAAACAGGAATGGGCACCACATGTAGGCAGCTGAAAGAAGGAAAGAAAACTGTGCCTCTAAGTGTCCAAAAGAGGACTGTTCCCTTTGGTGCAAACAGTTGATAGGTTGGCTCATTCACATTGTAGACTCTCATCCTATGGAGTGGAAATGGAGAACTTGCCTCCTACACCAGCTACAGTGGTTAGTGACTGCCACCAAACATAAAGAACAAATAATTGCGGATGGTAAGGCAGCTCAGCTCTATTTGCTAGAAATAATGTGCTGCCTGGGGTTTTCCCATGTTCAGGTTACATTGGAATTAGCCATTAAATCAGCAAAACACTGGGTTTTTCCACTGCTACCATCTAGCATGCTGCATCAGTATTGTGCTACTGTTTAAAGCTACCAGCACTTGAATTCCAGCTACTCCAACAAACAAGCCAGGTAGGATGAAACTGAAGTATCGCTTAGACTTGTGCATGCTGTAATTATGAAATGTTAATTACATGTGCAGGATATTTAAATTAGCTTTAATCTAGCTATCACATTTGTTAAAGGGAATAAAACTGAACTTCTGCAGAAGACATATAAGAGTGCCTAGGACCCTGCAAACTTATTTAGCTGTGTTATGAATATTTGCTAAACTCAGAGCAGCTGAAGACCCCTTTATGCTAACCAAAACTTAATATAACAGGAGCACTGAAGTCAGCCACAAAATGCAATGCAGACACCTCCTTCATTTGAACTTTTACAAAACAAATTGCTGTTGCTCTCCATGAACTACCACTTACAAGTTCTCAGAGCTGAATATGGCACAGAAAACTGTGCAAAGTTTGCCTACTTCCTACTGATTTTCTTCAGCAAACTAAAAGCATTCTAGAGAAATGTGCCAATATAAACCAGTCAGCATAACTCAACAAATAATTTCTGACTAATTCCAGATTATTTTTGTTGCTTAACTGTCATTTGACCCTCAATTACAAGAACAATAGATTTATACTCTTAAGCACAACTTCCCAAGCAGATGCGGTTCTGGTGCTCAGATCACAACAGAGTCTGAAGCCTAGGATGCAAAAATATTGCCATGGAAAAACACAGCAAAAAACAGGAAGCATCACTAAAGCTGAGTAGTTCTTATTTTAATTTAACTGGCATCAAACCCAATTATTTAACAAATTTATGATTCTCTGTTTTGGATTGAAACCAGGCAATTGAAGCAGTATTTGCAGGAAGAGGGTGGGGGGAGGTGGGAAAGAGAAGGCAGGCAAATTTGCTCTGAACATTCTGTTCAGCTTCTTGAGTCTAAACCATTTTTGTTCTGATGATTTTATTTCTTTCAGATGCTCACTGTGAATGTCAAATACTGCCACAATCTAGAGCAGATAATTTTCCATTCACACATCTCAGCCTAACCAAATGAAGGACCAAATCCATGTCAAACCCTTGCGTCAATTTTGCTCAGACCTGTAAAGAGGTGTCATATATTTCTAGTTGAGTTATCATCTCCTAATCCTAGGATTAATTGTTAGCACACAGGGCCTGGGTAAACCTAGAAGCTGCTTCTGAAGGAAGGACCTTATTTAAAGTGATGAGAGTGCCCTGGTAAAAAAATAGAAAACTTTAGAGGAAACGGCCTGGCCCAGGCTAACATGTTTCAGTTAGCTCTATGCACTTACATTTCAGCGAATTATAAAGGAAGAAAAGACCTGCTTAATATCAACCTCTTTTGTTTCCTACTAAATTAGTCTAGCTACATTAAAAAAGGCTGCAGGCTTCCTAAACACTTTTGTCTCAGCTATTTTCATACCTGCTTTATAGAAGATCATGTTTCTGTAGCCTTCCCATGATGTCTATGATAAACATGACAACAGGAAACTGTGTGAGGATCACATTTTAGTTAAAAGAAAAAAAAAATCATGTAAATTTAAAAAATGCTTTCTATAAAATTGGGTCCTTTCTTCAAGAAATCAGAGTATTCAGAATTGTCTTCACAAAAATATATTTTGTTCCTTCCATTTTAATATATATATATATATATATATATAAAATTATTGCTTTATTTTACCTGTACAAGGCGAACAGCATAGAAACTTCTTTATCAATCCAAAGAAAAAGAGATGAACATTGTGTNTATATATATAAAGGTCTATTTGCTATCAAATGGTGCAATTTAAAGTCCTAACCAGTGTTTTATATGAAGATCCCATGAAGGATCTTCAAAACATGATGAAGTAAGGATCCAGCTCTTCTTTCTGTCACTACATTATTTCAGAAGAATACACCAAGAACTAGATAAAACAGGAAATAACAGCAAGTTCAAACTAATCTATATTAAAAGTATGAAGGAAAAAGTCACTGAGGCTAATTTGTATGAGCCCTATATGCCAGTAATAATTATCTTCTCAGCAAGAAGTTTCCAAAACTCCAACCATTTTTCCTTTAATATGTACAATGTAAATAGTAAGGTGCATGAAATAGAACACAAATCCAGGCATGTTTGCTTTAACAGCAATAGATCTTCATTTAGACTTTCATTAATGAATCCTTTTTCCTTTCTCTGTTGCTTCATTTCATCTTCTTCATTTGAGACATTTTATGGTCTTTACTTGCTGGCTGTATTCATCCGTTAACCAGTCATCAAGTGTTCCCATAGAAACATCTGGGGTTTTTTGCCATTATACTTTCTTTTATACTTTATTATTTTCACATTTGTTTTGTGTTTCTCTGCAGTCTCGCCTGACCCCTGGGCCGCCCGGTGGCCTGGTCAGGAGACAGCACTTGCGACCAAGGTGCAAGGTTGGCAGAAGCCAAAAGTCCCTTTCAGTAAGGCTCACCGCCGTGTTGCGGGTCGAGCTGGGGTAGATGAGAAGAAGAGGCGAAGCGACGGAGACAAAGACACTGGGGAGGTCCTCTTGGGTGGAGAATGCAGGAATGGGTTTATTAAAGCATAGGTGTTGGGGTCCCAAAGAGGCGCAGGGAACTCAGGGTGTGGGGTTTTATACAAGGCTGAACCAAGGGGAGGAGACAGGGCGGAGAAAGGATACAGCCAATTACAACATGAAGGGTTATGACAGGTGACCAATGGGAATACACAAGAGGAGGGACAACAGTGCATGAACCAATAGTGAAACAGGAACTAGAGAAGCTTCTAGAACCTTATAAATATTTAAACTCAGGAACATACATATGCGCAGCATCATTAACCAATGAACAAACAGAACGGGTGGAACTTTCTGGAATGGGGGAAGAACCAAACTGCTGGCAGGCACGCCTTAAAGGCGGAGGTCCTTAGATTGACATGGCAGGCAATGTGCTGTTGTCAAGGGTAGGCGTGTCATCTCCTGGGTCCGAACTGGAATCATCCATCCCGTCATTATCGCGGGGGGGAAAACGGACCCAGGAGATCAATTCAGGGCCTTGCGGGGCCTGAGCCACCGCAACATTTCTCCTCTGCCATATTTTCACCTCCAGATCTCTATCAAAAATACATTTTCTCTAATAGTTGACTCATCTAGAGATGCAGAGACATAGTTTAGTTATCTAATTTTAGTTTCTGGACAGATGATGTAAGCAGGAAAAGTGTTAATCCCAGGTTTTCAGATCCATTGCAAATTAAATATTAACCATGAACAATTGGACAGATCAAAGAATTACGTGCAGAAAAGCACACAATACACTTAATATAAACCTACAACAGTCAAAATAATAGTAGGAAAATGCAGTTGTAATGAGTGTAATATTTTAACTGAGGAACTAGTTTATTACTTGGACCGTTTACCAAAGCATGTGGTAGATTCTGTGCTATTCAAAGTCTTTACTATTGAGCTACTAGTATCTTAAAGGGTGTGTTAGCCAGAAACTTTTTGATGAGTGATTTAGATTCTCAAACCACAGAAAAAATCAAACTGTGCTTAAAATCTATGCAAGAAAGAAGTTAGAAGAGGAAGTCTTACAGGCAAAGCATTCACTTTTCTTAAATTACTGTCTTTAAACATTTTGACTGCTTAGTAAGTCTAGGAAAAATATCCAGTAAACAAAGACAGGAATAAGTGGCATTTATCAAGATTCATGGATTTTCCAGAACCTAAAAACAAGTGGAAGAGGTGTCATGATTTAAAAGGCCATGCAAAAAAAAAAAGATTTACTAATGCTTTGCATTAAAGAAGCAGGCTGACAGCAGCATAAATTACAGCTGTCAGAGATGGCCCCTGTCTGTCTTATTGCTGCAGGGCCTGTTGGAGGGTGATGCTACATTAAATCTTTCTGAGAGCTTATGTCATTAAACAGTATGCATAATACTAAGGAGGAAAAAAAAATATTGGCAAAAGGACTATGCAGTTGCCTTTGCAGAATATATTATATTTATACACATAGATTTTTTTTCACACATAAAATTAAGCAGCATATTTCCAAGCTATTGACTTTCTATTGATTTTATTAAAAATTTGGGATTATCTTTAAATCTTAGCACAGCCATCTCTCCAGAGAGGTAAAAACACTTTCTTCTTGCTCAGGAACTCAACCACCACTACAGCACAATTGCTAATAAAATTCAAGGAGAGTTTCTGTTCGATAGTAATAAGTAATATGAATTTATCCCCCACCAAAAGTTATAACAGCAGAAGCTTTACCTTCATCTGAAATTCATTAATATGGCAGATGTGCCACCTAAATATGCTTACTTAAAGAATGAGCTATTTTACTGAAATCCTCACGAAAACAGCTAGCCAAGCAGCATATTTTTAAGAGCATTTAAGGACATGAAGATACAAACATGCCCTCAGGGAGTTTTTCTTTCAAATCATGTCATTCTCCATCAGATCAGAGGATGTCAGATTCTCTACAGCAGAAGCCATCAACTGGTGAGTTTTTAAGCAGCTCACAAGTAGCTTGCTTACAGGTCCCTTGGGCTGCTCCTCTGCTGAAGTGGTGACACGCAGTCAGCAACAGAGCTGAGCTGGTACACAGACTTTGGGTAATTTGAATATTTGGCTCTTTATCTCCCACTAATCAAAAACTCCCACACTCTACATCCTCCTCACTGAGGATTGTGCCTTCACAGGGGGTTTTGAAATATGACACTTAGGTCAGGAATATCGGTAACCTTTGCATTTAAAAGGTTTCAAAATGCAACTAGAGTCCCGATATATCTGTTTTCCTTGTTGGAAGCATCTTTTATTTTATATACAACATCCTGCAAGCTTGGTATATTTCCCTGAAGTTATGTCAATTAAGAAAGTGATCAGAGCAGGCTGCAGCACATCTTACCCTTCTGCCCGCTCTGCTCCTGCTCCCAGCATGCTTAGCCTACAGCTGGCTTTACTCAGAAAACTGAAACAGAATAAAATCTTATCTATATGCCTGGACTTCAGCTGGTTTCATAACAAAAACTGGATTGAAAATGAGCTGGAGTAATTTTGTGGATGAATTGGTCTTTAACAGGAACTGCTTTCTTTGGGAGGGTGCTTGCAAAGTGGTTCAGAGCTCCTGCTGCCCGTCAAGCAATAAGTTGTGTTGGATTTATGGCAACAGTGGCCCTGGCTGCCCCACCCAGTATTTCAGTCTGGTGCGTGCAATATGTCTACATTCACCACCACCTACATTACTCTTACATCTGATATTGCTAACGGGCACTGTCGTGTCAGACTGAAGTACTAGTACACCCAATCTTTAGAAGGTTTTTTCACTCCTGCAAATATTCACAGGAAAACCACCATTTCTGGAAGTGGATACCTCATCACTGCGTTGAGGGTGTTTTTGCCAGTTTTCAAGTACATCTCAAGTGCAGACTCCCAAATATGTTGATTTTCTGTGGAGTCATCAGCTCTTGGCTCAGATGCCACATCCCTGGGACAGCCTCGGAAAATTGGGTTGAAATCTTTTAAAAAAGCACATTTATTAAAGTGAAATTATCAGGAAATATGATACTGCTATGGGCAATGAGTTCATTCCTTGTGAACTTGATTGCATGCCTCTGAAATGGGGGAGCAATACTTCCTGTCCAGAAAGTTCCTAAAGATAACAAAGAAGATAACAAAGACATCCTATTGCCATATAATCAGATGCAGTAACTTTTCTCTTTTAATTATTAGAATGTTTCATGACCACACAAAATTCCGAAATGAAGTCTAAAGCTCTATAGAACTAGATATATAGATATATATTTAGATGCTGTCTAATTTCTTTCAGAAGAGGAAAGTTTTTTTTAAAAACTTTTCAGCATGCATAAAGCTATATTTTGCAGGCTTCAATGTTTTCTGTAATGCAGAGGGTTTAGCTACTACTGTGGCTAAAGCTCCTCATAGAAAAATCATCTGCATTTAGTGAGAACAGATGCTTCAAATTGACTTTCGGACTGAAACATAAACTCCTCTAAATCAGGGTCATGTTTAACTGTAGGGTAGCTGAACTGCTTTTCTATTGCATATGGAGGGAGTATCTGGAGCTAAGCTTCTTTTTGACGCAATGATGTTTTGTTTTCCAGAATTATATTCAGTCTGTGGAGAAATTATTCAAATAATTCTAATCACCCGGATGAAATGTTGTCCATTTATCTGAGTAAATATGCTTTAAGTGCAGCAGTTGAATGCTGTTGGAAATTTATATTCATTTCTTTCTTTGTTTTTCTTGTGAAGCAATGCTTCTGTAAATGCTCCAGTCCTATCATTCAGTTTAAATGTTGTTAGATTCTATGTTAAATTAAAACTAATGCTTTGGTTTGACTAATCAAAGTACTATAGCTCCAATGTCAGATGTTAATGGCTAAAACGAAGGGCACATGTAAGTGAAATAGTATAAAAAGCTTAAAATCATTTCGAGTTTGTGTAATTGACCATATAGTTTTTGCTTCATGAATCACTAAGTCAAACCTACAAAATGCATAGTAATGAAAGAGATATTTAATTTGAGAGAGCAGTAAAAAGATACTGTTTTAAGTATATTGTGTAGTTGTCTGTCCTTAAACAGCATTGAGTAATTCAAATATCTCAGCTAAAATATAACAGAATCCAAAGCAGAGTTAGAGACAGCTACAACACTGTTGCAATCATATCAGTTAAGAAGGTCGTCCTACCTTTATCTTTGTGGCAAAAGGATGTGCATGTGGTTATATTGGAGACAGCAGCACGCTTTGATCAAAAACTGCATTTTGATCTGGTTTTGCAAAGTAAAAATTATATAAATGAAACTTGTTCAAAGACAGCTGTTGACTCCATCTTATTATCATACTTTTGATATATTTTTGCAAATTGCTGTTGAGCTATAACTGACGCATTCATTTGGACTAAGAATATGCCAACTTTTGCTCGAAATGACACTATATGGCCCACAGACAAGAGTATTCATCTGAAACACTGGTACCGTTTCAGCCATCAAACTGAGAGACTGGACTTGCATTTAGCCAAGGAATTTCCACAGCATAGTGGGTCATAAATTTTAGCAGAAAAGGATGAGTTAATATTCATCCTAAACTCAGTCCCAATTAATGTGTTTCTTAACACCTCAGACTCATTTTCAAGTTATTGTTTTCCAGGAATCTACAAACCTTGCATGATTCCCCCAGTGACATTTTGCTACAAAGGCAGTAAAAGTGTTTGGAATTGGTTTTGTAATAGCGTGCTTGCATGGGCTGGCCCTTGAAACAGAAAAGGCCCTGGCATCAACCAAAGCAGAAACATATCATAGTCACCAGCGTTTCTGTTTCTCTTTCTCCTCTTTTCTCTCTCTTTTTCTCCCTCTTCAACTCTCAATCTGTCTCTCCTTCTCCTCTCTCCCTCTCCTTGCCATGGTTTTCCACAGAGAAACCACATAAAAAAGATCCCAAGCTGCACATTTCTTCTATTTGGCTCCTACCTTATAGACCGAGTCAGCGTAGGACAAAAAGTTACAGTGTTAATTTACTTTCTTCATAGAGGAAAGAAAAGGAAGATGTAAACCAGATGGACTGGACAAGACAAGAGTCCTACCTAACTCAGAGCAGCCGAAGTGCCTGCCACTGATCTGGATTAGGGATGCATTTTACTGTTTCAGGTTAAAAGAAAAATGTTAAGATGTCCTGCAAGACCTATTCCAGGAGTGAGGCATTAGGAATTCTGTAGTCCCTACAGAAGCTGCAAGACCTGCTTAGGGATTCCTTCACTAAATTCAACACCATTTTAATTTTTTTAAAGGACAAGTCACAGTTCATAGAATTATTTTGATTATGCTGCAATTGATCCAAAAAGAGAAAATAACATATACAGAAGAACTTCTGCAAACTCAGTCTGGAAATGTTTCTAGATTCACAATTATTTTAATTTGCTGACAACAGATTTTTTTTTTAATATGTTTTCAATAATCATTGAGAGCAACTCCTCATATCAGTGAGAATCAATACATTCTCTTTGGAGGTCTGACCTCATCTTACTGCTTTCATTTAAGGCTCAACTTATCTTTATACAGATCCAGAGACTCAGGATGCAACCCAGAGGTAATGAAGTTTCTTTCCATATCTCTCGCAGCTCCAAGCAAGGATACGGCTTCACATAGTGATATATCATGATATATTTAGGACTATTTACATTAAAATTGATCTCCAGATGTTTTTAGATCAAAGTAAATAGGCTGTAAATAGGTTTGAACTAGAGCCCTATTGTTATGAGCCAGTATATTTCACAATCCTATTCATAAAAGTACTGAAATATGTTAGCCCTCTTTATTTCAGTCAGAAGGTTGATGTCCTTTCTTACCCCCAACACAACTTTATTTTTCTGGTGGTCAGAAACTTGTTTCTAGCCTAGATTTATTCATGACCTATGTGTACTTATTTCTTTTTATACCAGCATTACCTGTGTATGTGTTTCTTCTCCTTTACAAGTGTTAAGTCCTTGAAGAATTTAAAAAGAGCAGTTGTATCTATTCTTGGCTATTCTCTTGTTAAAGTACAAAACTTGGGATTGGATCCTCTAAGGTATTTATCTGCCTCTTATTAAGGCCTCACATTGCCACTAAAACCATTAGGCATTAGGCTACTCAGTAGGAGTTCAATGTCTAAAGTGCTTGGGGAGGCTGAACTGAAGCACCTTTTCAGCAAAGCTATTCTTTTCTTATCTTTCTTGGACATTGATAGCACTGCATCAAAGATAAAAATTTCTCATTGCCTTATAGAAGGCTATTAATGTTTTCCAAAGTCTTTAGGTTAATTTTGGCTTTATTTCATGTTAAGTTTACCTTTCTATAAACTGAAGTGTACATGAGGTACTGTGTCTAACTTGCATAATCAAGACTTTCTTCCCATAATCCTTTCCAGTAAATAATCTACGGTAAAATTATTGCTACTAATCTTTAATTGCATACCTGTAATTATAAAATTTCATCCTAGAACACCTAAGCCACTTGAGGACACTCAGTTCCTCCTACATACTTTTTGATCTGTTTCTGGCTATACACACCCTCTAGCTTGACATTTCCACAGCTTGATGTCATCAACAAAATTACTATTCCTCTTGATTCTGGTCTTTAAATCCACTAGTCATATCTCTCCAGTCTTGCAATTCATATCACCATACAATTCACCAGTGTTTGCTCCAACATGGCAGTTGTGGTTTTGAGCAAAATTTGGAAAATGGGGAGATACAGAGCTGCATAGCTGAAACCTTGTTTGGTCATGCACTGATCCTTACTTTGTAGTTCTTGTGCTACTGCTCTACTTTCCAGCACAATTAGTGGTTTCCCATGTGGCACTACATCAGTGCTTTACCATTGTATCTGTAGATTAGACTATTTGGAAGATCAGTTATCAAAGATAAAAACAAACTTAGTCTGGCATGATCTACCTTTGGTTTAATTTAATTTTCAATGAGTTTAATTGTTCTTTTCATCTGACCTGCTTGATCAAAGATGTAAGTGATCTTCTGAATGATTGATTTATCTGCATCTTCTTCCCCAGCAGATTGACTCCAAATTTAGAGCGATTCCTCCATCTGAAAATGTTGCCCTGGAGTACTGGCTCTCTTGACCTCTCCATGCCTTCAGACTATCTCAAACATGCACAACTTGCTGCTAACTGAAGCCAGTCAGAGTCAAGCTTTTGGCAGCTCTTTTTAACACAGTAATTGGATGTTAAGATTTATCTGCATCACTCAAGCAAAAGCATTTAAGTGTCACTGTTCTCGTTATGAAAGGTTAGAAAAATTGTCGCTCCATTAAAAATACAAATGTAAAGTGCACTTAAACACTGACCAAGTTGTTATATGGATGAAACTTAATTACCTGTTGTCCATGAAATGTAACATGCTGCAGAAAAATACTCAATCACTGAGGCACAATCAACTCTGTTCATGCATTAGCCAAATCCACAACCTAGAATGCTAAAGGACGTTCATTATGTCCTTGTCTATATCATCATCAAACCAAAAAGGAAAATGTTTGTGTACTGGTCCAAAGGACATTCCAAAGAGCAGCTTCAATCCCTACTTGAATACACATTACAGAAGATTTTGCCTTTGCATTTAATATTAGAAACCCATGATGCGTCCCTCCTAATATTTGCCAGGGAAAAATGTCTGGTACTGACAGAGACAAAATCAGATTGACAGTCTCTCACCGCCATACCACTCTTTCAATTAAGTCCAAGCGTCAAATACAAGAAGCTGTATGTTTTTCATGTACTTAAAATATCCTTGCTTAGATGAATGCAAACAATTTTCTTACCTATATTTTACAAATACCAGAAGAAATCAGGTTTTCTTTGCTCCCATTATCATAGAATCAAAAATCAGAGAATGATTGAGGGCACAAGCGACCTCTGGAGGTTATCTGGTCCAACCCATCTAATTGGCCCCTAAGCAGGGCCACCTGAAGCTGATTGTCTGAGACCATGTCCCGATGGCTTTTGATTAACTGAGGATGGAGACTCCTCAACCTCTCTGGGCAACCTTCTTCATGGTGCCAGTCAGGATCACCATCACCTTCTTGATCACCATCACAGTGAATAAATTTTTCCTGACGTTCAGATGGAACATCCTGTATTTCAGTTTGCTCCAAATATCGCTTGAAGTATTATGAAAGATTAATTAATCTAAGAGTTTTGGGGTTATTTTGGGCGGATTGTTTTTCTTGCTTGGGTTTGTTCTTTGTGGTTTGGCTTTTTTTTTTCCCACCTGCTATTGAGACATAAAAAGCATTATGAAATTGCTTTCAGGAAAATTGAAATTCTCCTGAATTGTCTTTCAGGAAAATAAATGGTGTTTCTCTTGAAGTGCAGTGATAAAATACTGGATTTCTCAGTTGGGATCATACCTATAAGTCTACACAGGGCTTCTCCTGAAGGTAACTTCTTACACGTGCACCAGGTAACCCAGGAAACCTCAGGGGATATTTTAAGAACCAGGGTTCAAATAATTCCCCTTGTTCAGTCTGCTACTTTCCCTTGACAAATGTGGGTAGGGACATTGATGAAATGTCAACAGAGAACCTCTGTTACATCCTTTGCAAACAGAAACAATGCCTGTTTTTGTCAACTGCTTTTCTATTTTATTACTGATTTATCTAATGAATAATTAATTTAAATTTTGTTAACTCAAACCCTTACCTTTTGAGTTAATTGTTAATTGTTAATTATTAATTGGTCTGATAATCTTGACGCTAGCATCAATTGAATACATTTTAGTTGTTAATTTAATGGAGTCAAAGCAAAATATAAACTTATTTGCAAGTTACAGCAAATACATCAGCAGATTTAGTCCTGGTATAGCTCCATGAGGAAAAATATATTAAGTATCTTAAAGCCCAAACAAAAGAAAATGCTGATGTATCCATTTCACTGATATTTACTTTTTTATGTATGCATACTTTTATTTTACATTGTTTTCATAATTAATTTTTTAAAGTTTTGATTTTTTAATAGTGTTTTTAGCTGACTACTAATAGATAATATGGATAATTAAGTATATCGCAATCACTAAGTCTGATGTGAATTTTAGCACCAGTAGATCTGCACTTTTTATTCTTCCTGCTCCTTTCCCCCAACCCCCAGTTCCTTTCCCACTCAAATAGCCTTTAATGAGCTGTCACCATCTGATGACTGCAGGAGACTGATATCTCATTTATAAAATATTGTAACTAGTACTGAAAGGAAAGCAGAGCAGATTAATTTGAAGAGATTTGCAAAGCTGCTTCTTGGACAACCATCAGTTTTGAATATATATGTTCAGATTTACCAAAGGTAGCAGGAGCAAACTATGCAACTACCTCTTATTCTAATTTGCTCATTTACACTTTAATGAAAAAATGATTATGCTGTATCAGTTCTTCTCTGCTACCATGATAAAACTTGCATTTATATAACCTGTAATCGGTTTCACTATGGGCACAAGGGAAAAATTGATTTTGAGATGACAACCACAAATATTGTTTTTTTACATACAGATTGATTTTGAAAGTTTACAAATTGTTTGTAACAACATACAAAAGGGAAGGTGATTTTAGAGCTGTGTTCACAGCAATTATTACTGTGTTGAGAGCTAAAATGGATGGAATGAATAGGCATGACATCCATGTTCCACTTTCCTGAGCTATAGCACAGATTTTGCTTCCTGTGATTTACTTAGCTGCTATTATTCTTTGTCAGAGGATATAACTGCACAAGATAAAAAAGTGTATTTCAATATGAGATCAGTTAATTCCAGCAAGCCTAAGATATTTTGCTAAATGGTCCTCATGCATTTTCATTATATAGGTATCACTTTTTCCATTGAAATTTTTTTCAATGTCTATAAATAAAGACATTAAATATCATTTGTCCCCATCCTTGGGAATCTTTTGAGGCCTAATTTTTCAGGTTTTCAGTGGAAATAGAGAAATTATATTAAATCTCACTTTGTCTTCCCCTTCATAGAACACTTGCTGGTTTCCTTTTTCTATTGACAATTGACAGTTACTCAAAGCGGTTAACAAATTTGAAGGTCAACTTCAGAATACGAAAGGGGAGAAATTAATCTTCCTACACATTGTATTTAAGTCTTTTACAAAGTGCTTATACCTTTTTTTCTTCCTCATGAGGAAGGACTAAAACTTACCTAGATCAGTAGCTTTACCTTCTTCAATCCATTGTGCTGTCAGAATGGCACTGTTTCCCTAGTGGCATAGCCAATGTCCTCAACAACTCTCTGTAGAAGTATCTACAGTAGAAAGAACTTGGATAGAAAAATGCAGATGTACATTTTTTCCCAGCTTCTTTTATGGCAGAATAACATGGTATTCTTTCATATCCAACATTTTTTCAGCACCTAACCTCTCTGTCATTATATTTACAACTTATCATGATCACTGTGTTCAGAAAAGGGCTTCAGAGCCACAGCCATACAAGAGGTAGGACAAGAATGGGAATTATAAGCCATTTTACCAATGCAACCCCAGTGCTTTCCCAATAAGATGCATTTGTCTTTAAAATGTTCCCATGAAGTAGTATAAATACCAGTCCCTACACAGTTCCCAGAAACCTGGGACTCGCCTCACCAACAGCTAGGAATGATTAGGAAAAAGTAAGGAGGTGAAAGCTGCCTACATACATGTACTTCTCATTCACAGTCAGGAAAAATTGATAGGTACTGAAATACAACTTTTTAAAGGTGCTCTATCAAACTGGTACTGTAAGTAGCCTGAAACATTTCCTACACACCAATTTTGATAAGGACTAAAACAACTCTAGCTCCCCATTTGGCTTTATCCTATAAATAGACTTTCCTAACATCCTGGTGATTATGAGAATTGGTAAATTTCCACACGTAGGAGTTCTGAACCCCCTTCTGATCAGTTCAATAGTATTCTAGTAAAATGTTTATGTTAAATTCTGATCATATGAATATAATCTCATTCTATTGTTTTTTTTGTAGCTCGATTCTTATTGAAGTTAACAAAAATTTTAATCTAAAACTATAGATCTTTGCTTTGCTTAATTTACTTATGCACAGTACAGTGTCAGAATCTGAGTGTACATATAATACTTATATATAACTGCCTTTTTGTACTGTTAAATTTGTTTAAATTTTCTGCCCTTTTGTTTAAATTCAGTCCTTGGCAGAAATTTAAGATATAGTAACTGACAGCAATTCCCAAAAAATAACTCTGCTGTTGATTAACTTTTATTGGAATCTAAATGCCACATTCTGAAGCATTTTTTTAAACTAACTTTTTAAACTTTAAGTCCATAAAAAATTGATTTGCTCAGTTTAAAATAAAAATTATCAAACACAGTGTCAGTTTTTGGTAACAGAGAATTCATGAAGATTTAGAATTCAGGCAATGGTAGTTCCACATCATGCAGAAAACACTGTTTACTTAAATTCTGTTTTCACGGCTAGTAACATCTCAGTGATTCAAATCATGTCAACTGCTGCTGCAGTGGCCCTCTTGAGAGGAGAGGGATGTAATAAAGGTTTTCAATTTGTCTGCACTGGTTTAGCTGAGTAGAAAACATCAAGTGGAGCTTTCAAATTTATAATGAATATGATTAAGGAATGTATTTATAAAAATGCATACTTGAAATATGAAAATAAGATTGGAAACAATGCTGTGAGCATTGAGCCCAATTTGGGAGGAGGGCTGTATTACTAAGATCAGAAGGCTACTACTGAAATTTAAGTCTCTGAAGTATTTTAATCATTTATTTTTCTGTATACTTTGATTAACAGCTGGCAAGCACATCCACATTTATTTCCAGACAAGACATGTGTTGTCCAGTAGTGAGTAATCCTTCCTTTTGTGGTTCTTTCAAAGAATAGTCTTTGAGGGCCAGGAAAAGAACTGTTCAGGAAAAGAACTGTGCTGCCAGGCAGAATTAAATTGGTTGGCATATCTGCCAACTTGGCCATTCTTGGAAATTCAAAACAGCAAAACATGCAAAGAAGTTGTCTTCTTTTGAAATTTAAATCTTGAAGATGATATGACACATACCTAAGGACACAACATCATTGTCTGAGGCACAAGATAATTTTTTCTTTTGTTGGCTGTACTTCATTAAACATACCTAGTGTATGTTAAAGAGTAGTTGCAAAGCATAAATTATTGATTATTTGAATTAATTATTTACACTAGTGAGGTATTTGGGCTACATTGACAAAATTATGGATTTAGACAGAGTCCTTCATTGGGGCTGCAGGGACTTTCCCTCACTTGCATGGAACATTTCTGTGATATTTTATTCCCATTTCAGCTTTTCAGCACCAACACAGAATTGTGCTTTGGAAGCTGAATATGGAAGCAAAGTTCTCATCAGAGTCACTAATAGAAGGAGTAGTAAGAAGGCTGGACAATGACAATCAGAAAAGGACACAAAAAGCATGAAGAGAATTAGAGAATACATGGATTTGTTTTTCTATATTACCTCTTCCACAACACTAACAAAAGATATTTGGGAATCCTGAGCATAGCTTGCATTTATGCTACTTGTTCTAGAAATTACTCCATGTGCTTACTTCAAAATATCACCTTTGCAAGAACCCATGAAGGGAATAATAAGAAACTGGTGTTCCGTTGCAACAACCTGCCTTCCTTCTGTTCCCAAGACTGGCAGAGGATATGTTTAAATTTGATGAGGTGATGCAAATCGTGACATGTCCTTAGCAGATCAGAAGAGGACTGAAAAACTGGAATTTTCTTAGTCATATTTATTTTCATCATTTTGGACAGGTTAACCCTTTCAAAACATTTAAACCATCAACTATTGTATTTCTTGCTTTTTTGACCCCCATTACTGAAAGATCTTGAATGTGAAATTCCACTTAAAACAAGAAAATAACTTTAGTTAATCTGCAGAGTAATTTCTTGGTAGCTCACAACAACCTTAAGCTCTTTACCACCAAATTCAGGTAAAAAATACGGTAGAAGCCAAAAGAAGATATGGTCTGAATTTTCTTTAAAACTTAACTTCTATGCAAATTATAGAAAGACAAATAAATAAAGATTGTATTCACTAAATAGACTTCTCCTTCTCCCTACAGCATAAGCATAAGTTGACTGCAGGGCATAGGTTCTTCCACAGCTGCAATCACACAAAATTTTGATCCCAAACATCTACATGCTTTCCCACAATTTTCATCTCCCCTTCCTAAGGCATTCACTACCATTACGTCCTGAGGTCCTTCTTATTGCAGTCGACGTAGAAGAATTTTTTTTTTTTTTTTTTTTTTTTTTTGAAGAACAGGTGGTTGTGATGCATGTCAAAGGCAAGTGTTTTCTGGATGCTGAAAATCATTAGAACACAAGCACATCCATTGTCTGATCTAAGGTTGTTCAAATTGATTTTTCTGTTGGCAGGTAAAAAAGAAAAATCTAGTACAAAGAAACTGTTTCAGGTCGAACACTAAAATGTTTTTTGCTGTGTTTTGTTTGAAAACAAATGTATTTGTTTGCAAATAAATTTGAAAAAGCTCCCTCTGTATCAAAAATATCATTACATTTAAGCTAGAAAGAAACATTTGGATATTTGTAACAGAAGAAACTCATCAAAAAATGTAATAGTATTTCACTTTACTGAAACCAGAAATTATGGGATATGGAAAGCCCAGACTCAGTTCCTTCTTCTGCCTGATACCTATC
This sequence comes from Ifrita kowaldi, assembly GCA_013398055.1. Classification (NCBI taxonomy): domain Eukaryota; kingdom Metazoa; phylum Chordata; class Aves; order Passeriformes; family Cinclosomatidae; genus Ifrita; species Ifrita kowaldi. The sequence goes on along the minus strand of VZRS01014134.1, from coordinate 538,254 downwards.
TATGATCTTCTCTGAGAATATTCTAGTTCAAATTATATTTGAGAGAGGAATGCATTCATCCTTGGCTCTCTTTCAAAACCAATCTTTGTTAATTGAGCTGCCCCCTTCTGCTTTCTCACTGCATAAACACTAGAGTTTACAAGAAATTACAGAGCTCCAACAGGAACAAAACAAGATGACCCATACGAGACCACTTCAAAACTGTAAGCTATAACTTTCAAATGACAACTGTAGCAATTTATTCAAATGTCTGGGCTAAAAGAAGAGATGCCAGTAAGAAAGTCTAGCGGAAGGAATAAATGAAGAAAAATGTTCTAAAGAAGCCCAGGAAGAATTAATGTTCAAGTAACATGAACGAATTAGACAATTGTAATTCTTAATTTCAGGGTTTACATAAAACCGATGGGCAACAAATTAAGAGGACAAAGAAGCTGAGATGTGTTTAACATTTCTCAATATCAACCTTTGTATTCTGACTGCCACACTATCAGGGGATAAAATTGCTATGAGACCTATTTGCTGTTCTGCAGGCAGATGATATGAGCAGCATACTGAAGAGGCATAGTTCTTTCTAAATATGCCTATCCATGTACTTATTCAGCTTCTTTTCAAGATACACAGAAACTGAGGGAAATTGTTCAATAACATTAAAAAAGAAACCAACCAACCAACCATGCACACATAAATGCAATTGACTCAATTTCTGTTGTCCAACAACCACAATTTAATGAAAGAAGTACAGTGAAGTACAGGGCAATGCAGAGCAATTTGCAAGTGCACTTTTTTGATAGAAAAATTTTTTTGCCTCTACACAGTTTCAAACCTGTCCTCTGAGGTTTGTTTAGGCCCCATAAAGCATGCAAGAAAGCCTTGCACTGAAATCCATGACCTAGAGCCCTCTTCCTACTGTGCACCAACTACACTACCAAATTACAGAAGCATTTCCCTTTTGTCTGAGTCTGTGTTACTTCTGTTGCTATTGGTAGCATTTATTACTTGAAGTGGCACAAAGAATGGTGAGAATTCAGAATACATGGATATACCCCAGCTCAGCTACAGACGAAAGATTATGGAGCTCCTCTAAGAAAAGTGTATGAGAATCAAGTCACAGATGGGAAAACAGAGAACCCAGTTCTCCCAAATACTGGATTAGTGCAGTAATTACAGAGTTATTGGCCAAATTTTAGTAGTATGCTCTATCTAAAAGCATAAGTAAAATGAGTACGGCCACTCCTAGTGTACCTTGTACAGCACTCAGTCATGTCAATGTTTACTAAGGAAAATCTGAGCACACCAATTGGGTTATATCCCTCTGGAAATAAAATAAATGAGAATGCAAATCTGGCTGGAGGATCTTAAAGATGTCAAAAGAGGTATAGAGCTGCTCAGTGACTTCAGGATGGTTATTCCCATACAAGGATTGATGATCCTTAAGCATACAGTGATTTTAGCAGTAGAATCCTAGGCAGCTAGAATCTAGGGATGTGTTTTTAAGAACACAGTCTTTGACTTAGACCAATAAATTTGACATAGTATCAGTTTTAGTGCCTTTATAAATCAGCATCTGCAGCAGTGCAGTAGCATTTCCATTAACAGGTGATTTCTCTGTGATTCCCTCTGGTGACAAACCCGTTTACTTTACATGTCAACCCTCCAGTGCGGCATTGGTTCACTGCAGCATTTGATCAAGGTATCATCTCCTAAAGCAGGATCTGCACGTGCTGCTGCACAGTTTCACAGTCACCTTGTTCTTTTGTCAGGTAAACCCTACATTTCTTTATATCTGAAGGTTTTTTTTCCCTAAGGAAACTTCTGAAGAAACATCACTCTTATGACAAAACAAAATGTTTTGTCATTCATAGGACTATATAATCAGACCAAAAATTATAAAGAATAAAACTATCACAGACAGGTCTTTTTTCTATCACCAGCCATAGTAAAAAATAGATATTTTTCCTTCTAAATGATTGCAACATGAAAGAAGTCTCAATTTAAGCTGACTTTCAGCAACTTTGGGAAATGACCCTTCATGCTACTTTAAGCAGGTAGCAAATTTATGAGTATCTGCTATCTGGAACTCTAAATTATCCTCAAGTGCCACTCATAAGGTTTTTCAGAATGGATTATTTACAACGTTCCTGAAAGTAGAACATACAAACTCTACTTCTACAACATTTCCATCAATGAGAGGTATTTTATGCAAGAAAAACAAAACATCCTATCCACTATATTTATAGAGGATAACCAGATTAGGAAGTTAAAGAATTTTTACTAGTCCAATCATTTCATTACTTTTTAAAAATACATAATTTTTTTTTTCTAAAGTGTAGGAATAGCTAGGAAAATATGCCTGGATATGTACAAAAGTTTTGAAATAAAAATATTCCGCAATGTGGTTAAACAACAGAAGGGTGCTCTGGTACCACGTAACTGATTTGCTTTCCCTTTGCTACTGAGGACTTCCAAGGAGAAAAAGATCTCTTCTACTTGATCAGAAGTTGCCACTGTTAGTCATGTGGCTGAAGTGTATTGACTTTCACAGGACAAGCTGTTACAATGAACTCTCCTGATATAAATGACCTCTACTTAGCTGCTCCTTAAAAATGCTTTACTCGATTGCATAGTGGGAAGTTTTATCTGCAGACTAATGAGGAAAGAGTGTGTTAAAGAAAAAAAGAACAGTCTATATCATTTATTTTTAATCCTTCTCTTTGTAAGTAGCACCAGAAACACAACTAGTGGTGTAGGTAATGAGGGGACATCATCGAGAAATGAGATTTAAACGATTAAAGAATGAAGAAACTGGGTTGAATAGGCAAACTGCAATACAATATTTATTTTCATCTTGTAGCAACAGCATTAAAAAAGGTCAAGGAAGTGTGAAAAAGCATTAGCTTACCTCCTTTTTGTTGTTCTGCTTGCATACAAACTATCATATTTAGATATAATTTTGATATCATGGTTGGTTTCTCTCTCAGTTTATATTTTGTAAATCAAATAAAAAATCTATCAGTAAAGACATTAAAAGTTGGTCTACTATACCCAGATATGCTGGGATTATGAGCACTTGAAGCATATTTTGCTAGTCTCTCACTTTGATCACTGCAAAAAATATTAAATTTATAGTTTTCAAAAGAAAGGGAAAGGGTCAAGTGTATTATTATGGTATTCCATGTTTGCTTCCAGGAAATTTGTAATGATCCCTTCCATAAAACTTTGAAGTACTTTAAAGTATTTTAAAACTCAGAACAGTTTGACTATAACATGCCATCAAAGCATAGACGCATGGAGTGTAATAAGATAAGAGAGAGGATAGGCCATATCTATCAGGTCACATAAAAGCTAATACTTAGATATTGATGTAATATATCCTAATGGTGTCTTTTGTGCCAAAGTGGTGCTACAAAATGCACATATCTTTGATAACAGCAGGGAAAAAAGCAAACTGATATTTTAAGGAGGCAATAGTTTTAGAAATGTGAAATTGTGTAAACATTTATGTTTATATGACATATGTATACCTGGCTATATATAAAGAACTGTTGTCATACATAAATCAGTTGTCACCTGGTAAAATACAATAAAACAAGGCTAATCTGTGCTTTCTACTTTTCAACATATTTTTGATATCTTTATGGATTGCAGCTGTACTTTGCATGTCTCCAAACAGGCTCAATTTCAAAAATTCTTCAAAATGAAAACCGGATATTTAATTCTCTGACATACTAAATGCTGCTACTAATTTATGTTGAGAACAGAGCAACCAATCAGAACAATGTCCTATGTGGTAAAGGCATAATTCTTACACAGGAATTACTGGACCTATCTAGTGGAACTTTTTGTAATGTAATAAACTTGACTCCACCTGAAGTAACATTGCAGGATATTTCTCAGAGTGAGGTGACAATACCAATACCTGTTAGGATGGATTCACTTGCACTTTGTGTATTTCCAAGCAAGCCTTAATACATGCTCAATTTCTGTGAGCAGTTCTGAAATTATTTTAGCTTTTGTCTGTTATTACATGAAGAGTATGATGTCCTGATGGAATTGAAGCCTTGCAATTACACCTTGCATTTTATTCATGCCCTTAACAAGAAAAAATAGACTGGATGCAAAACTCACAGAAATCTCTAAGAAATGGAATTTTTTCTATTAACTTAAAAGAAATTGTTCCCAGCCTTAGAACTCTCCTGTCAAGTCATAGTGTCTGGATACTGAAAAAGATCTGAGAAATTATTTTTTGAGAATCTATTCTGCAATAAGCTGACAGCTCCCACTTGCATCCACTTCACAAATACAATACAAAACATCAGAGTACCTATTCGTGGCTGTAGATATCCAAAACTCTCTTTTATCATGGGAAAACCACCACAAAAAAATGTAATGGGCTAATAAGTAGTATACAAACGTGATACTCTCATAAAAATGAAAGAAATAAGTATTAAATACAGGTTTCATTTTGCTTTTCAAAATTATACACACACGACAGTTGTCAGGGTACTTCATGGCTGGCAGGATGAGGGAATGAAGGGAAGATTTTGAGTATGTGTACAACTCCTTCAAGCAAAGATGAATATTGATGTTTCTCATTACTCAGCAGTGCCAAAATCTTCAGGATTACACATTATTTATCTTTAATACTTCATCAGGCCATTGTCTCCTTCATCTGAATGTGTATCTTTGCCTGCCTGTCTGCTGCTGATTTCTTCATTTGACATATATGCTTCAAGATGAAAAGTAGCCCTAAGGTCAATGCAGTTTCATTAAAAATGCAATCCTCAAATACGGTGGTACAGTAAAACTTACTGCAGTTCAAGCTAAAGAGCACAATGTTACAAGCATCAAGGTACTAGTAATTAAGATTTAACACCTAGAAATCAGCCTTTAAGCCAAGAAAACATGTATGCATACGAGAAACTATTAGCCAGTACAATCGTTGTTTTTATGCATTTGTGTAGGAAATTATGCAAAATATGTGTGCAAATGTTTACTCACATGTTTGCCTGGATGCTATCCATATTTTGTAAATCCAAAAATTTTGCTCTTAAAAAGAGGTCTGTCCTTGTTTTTTTGCCTTAATTTGAGATTGTGATTCAATCTTTTCAATTCTTTGCTTTGTAATGTGATTTTGTACTGCATTCAGAGGATTCTCATGTGACTGTATCCAGAATAGTTTAAAGATAAAGATAGTTATAAAAGTTGCAGAAAACCAGGAAGTTTCATATACCAATACAGGTATAAATAAGCATAGTTAACTTAAGATGACTATTTATAGAATTCAGTAATATTTGCTTCTTTCATGATGATTCAATTAAATCAAAGTCTAATTTCAGCTGAACTATTTGCAAATGGTTTAAATTTTTATCAAATATTTATTAAAATGTTTTACAATGTGGTTTCTTAAGGTAACTGAGGTAGGAGATTCAAATATGCATTGTACTGACGAATTCTCACTTGACATAAACATCAGAAAATTCACACAACAGAGAAAATATCTGTGTTTTGAAAGATTAACTTTGCTTTCCTATAGAGATCTCTGGTATGTGACTGATTCTGGAGCTAAGACTGGACTGATTCTGGCATGATTCTATTTGCTAGAATATTTACAGGAGCTGAACCCATAATAAGTTCAATAATAACATTTTAAATAAATTTTTAAAAAACAGAATATAGTCATTAAGTTCTACCTTGGTTTAACAGTGTATGATTTTTCAGTTGCCACATCTGTATCCTAACTGCCAGAAACCCATCATGTCACAAGAGGAGGACAAACCCTGATCAAGCATATGCACTCCAAAAGGAGAATTTCACATTATCTAGTTTTAAGATAGTTAAGGTATGCAAGTTAGAAAGGTTGTGTTTTGATACTCACAACAGGGCTCTTCCAGAAGAGACTTTTCCATCCAGGGATTAATGCAGTGAACTAAGATATAGGATTCTTCTAAGAATCACTTTTAAAAAAGCCATCTCTTTCCACTAGGTATGAACAAGGCGTAGCAATATTAGTGTATTAATTGGGACACATAGAAAATTCTTTCAAATTGGGCAGCATGGGCAACTCCTAACATATGCAATCATTCCTAGCACAGATGAAGAGAGAGCACTGAGAGGACATCACATCAATTTTTAAAGTCTGAGACTTTTAAATGTATTATTATATCATGGATATGAAATCATGTCACAGTCCAGGAACCCGAACAGGATCTCTAATTTTCTCCATCCAGAAGCCCCGTGATTCCCCAGACTCAGGGAAAAGTCATGCAGAAATGTGAACTAAGGAAGTGATGTAGGGAAAAGGAAAAGACATCTGTTTGTATTTTGGCAAGATCAAAAAGCAGAAAATGTGAGCGCTTGATATCAGAGAAATTCTTTGGATAGCAAATAAACAGGGAATTTAGATGGTCTTAATGAGAAAGCATTTTGGAATTAAAAGACAAATTAGTGGTGTCATTAGTAAAGAGGGAAGGTGTGCAATCCTATTAAAGTTGTTTTCCACAAAGTTTAGTATCACTTTATTTGGAAAATACTAGATCTTAGGTTGGAAAATGCTAAATTGCTCTCAAATACTGAATGATCCATGATATCAAAGTATTGCTAAATTACAATGAATCAGAGTGCAGTGAATCTAAAGGAGAAGTTAAACATTCTCTCTTAAGGCTACTTGTATAGAAAGTAATGTCATTTTTTATCATATGTATATTTTGACTAAGCAGTCCTGTGAAATAAATAAGATTTACAATCCCAGATTTTGATACACATAGCTATCTCTAATAAACTATCAGTCTTACCAAGTTGTTGATTGCTCATAATGACAATTCATTGATAAAAGTCTGGTAATCACCATTGAAATACTATACAAATAAATTAATTTTGAGGGAAAACATGTGAGGAAAAAAATAAAACCCAGGCTCCTTGTAGCTTCAAATTCAACATCAGAACTATTTATCTTCTATTCTATCTCCAGAATATTTTTACAACGTGAAAATGACAAAGTAGAGTTGTTAGCTTTTCTAGTAAAGTGAATTTAAAGAGAGCAATGGTAAACAGCAAACATTTTATCAGAAAGATGCATTAGGTGATCAAACAGAGCTTTTGCATTTCTACCTTTTCTGACTTTACAACTTCCTAAAAGGCATGCTGCCACTTTCTTACACTGCAAAACTCCAAACAATAGTTTTACAGTTCCAGTGGTGATTGTTGGGATAACAGGAGCAGTTTGTATCACAGGCTATTGGCCCCTGCTTGTCTGTTCCGTAACTGAAAAGAAGAATCAGGTAAATGTTAGGAGTGTTTCAGTAAATTTGAACAGCATAGCAAATGTCTTATTTCAGTGACAATATATGTAAACTTATATTTATCAGTCTTTAAAGTGAACGACAGAAGAAAATACCAGAACCTAAGTAAATAACTATGTTCTCAGTAAAGAAAAGAAATAGGATGCCATACTTTAATGTCAGTATTTAATACTAAACTCTGGAACAACTACACCTGTCAAAACTTGAATTTTTCATTTGTGCTTTTCTGTTCAAGGTGCCCTTTGTTTTAAGTACAAAAGTGAACATATGTGGTGCATTGATTCGTCTCAGCTATCAAACAGCTTCAGAAAAGAAAAAGTGCCTGGATATGGAAAGCAAGGGGATATTCCTTTGCACTTTCAAAGACCTCCTGAAGAGAGTTTAGAGTCTGATGGCATTGTAAATAATGCCTAGAAGAATTAACAGAATGAAAGGAAATAGCTAAGTCATTTCTAAAGATTCATATAAAGAGTATTTCTGAAAATAAATAAAAGTAGAAGTTCCTAGGCTGCTTCCACCACATTTTCTCTCTAAAGTAGAAATAATAATTTTATCAACATTTGTCAGGAAAAAAACTATTTCTTAGTGACAGTGTCTCCGCTGGTCTTAAGAATATGAGAGAGATTTATTTTAGTCAAGAGGACATTATTGGCAAATTTGAGGGAAAAATGCACTGGTTTGTTCCTACCTTAACTGAAACCATTGGGGTTTTCTCCACTGATTTTGATGCAATAGGATTAAAACTTCACTTTTATCAAGTTATTAAAATTTAGAAGATTGATTCTGAATCCTGCTCTTATGTAAGTAGTGGCCATATCTCTATGGGATTATTCAGAAGATGATCACCTAATGCATATTTAAGGCAAATAAACTGCTTTTGTTAATGTTGTTTACCTTCATTGTTTATCCAGTGAGAAACTATCCAAACTGGGGAAAAAGCAAAACAAACAAAACAAAGAAAAGCAATTTTTCTTCTTGCGTGCTTGCAGCCAAAATTCTACAATATTGTGCATTTCAAGTACAGACTTGAAAAGCACTGCACAGTGATTTGAAGTAAAAATCAAGCTAATCTTTTTAATTTCGATTACCACACTGAGAAGTGTAAACGCAATGAAGAATATGTCTGAAATACACTGATAAATGTTACTATATAAAACATCCTAAATGCTGTGTTATTATTTAAATTTAAAATAAATTATAAAAAATTATAAGAAGCTAGTAATATTATTATTTTTTCTAACTGTTCTGATTGAGGTTCAATATCTAAGTGGCAAAAGATTCATTTTATGACTTATGCTATATGTGGAAAAAGCATCTTATAGACTTTTTTTCAGCAACATATCTGTTTGATAGCTGACTGCAGTTTCTGAGGATTAGGCTCAGTCACCTCTGTCCTTTCTGTGTTTCCATATCCTGTTTAAAGTTCCCTTAAAAAGTATTACCTTCTCCCCAGCCCACCGCACACCCTCTGCCTCTGTGCTTCTAACTATATTCAACTTCATTTGCCAGGCTACAATATTCTTTGTAAGCTATAACTGAAGAGAAATCTTTGTTTTGATTCTAGTGAAATTTTCATTGATTTTTCAGAATAACATCATGGATCACTGCAGACATCTAAGATCTCCATGCTTCAGAGCAGGGACCAGCTCCATTGCAATCATAGAATGGAATCACAGAATCGTAGAATTAAAGTTGGAAAATACCTCTAGGAACATCAACTCCAACTTTTGACTGAACATCATCATGTCAACTCAATCATAGCACTAAGTGCCATATCCAGTTGTTTCTTGACACTTCCAGGGATGGTGACTCCACCACTCTCTGGGCAACCTGTTCCAATGCTTAACCACCCTTTGAGCGAAAAAATTCTTCCTGATGTCCAACTTAAACCTACTCTCGTGAAACTTGAGGCCATTTCCTCTTATTCTGCTTCTGGTTACCCGCGAGAAGAAGCCAACGCCCCATCTTGTTACAACCTCCTTTTGGTAGCTGTAGAGAGCAACAAGGTCCCTCTTGAGGCTCTTTTTCCTCAGGCTAAACAAATCCAGCTCCCTCACCCACTCCTGTATGACTCACTCTCTAGACACTTCACCAGCTTTGTTGCCCTTCTCTGGACTCACTTCAACTCTTCACCAGTGTTAGGGACAGGGAAATGATCACTTCCATATTCCTGCTGACCACACTATTTTTGACACAGGCCAGGATGCCATTGGCCCTCCCGGCCACCTGGGCACACAATGCCTCATGTTCAGTGGCCATCAACCAACACCCTCAGACACTCTTACCCCAACGTGTAGCATTGCATGGGGTTTTTGTGACCCACCTGTAGAACCTGACACTTGACCTTGTTGAACCTCATAACACTGGTCTCAGCCCATCTCTCCAGACTGTCCAGATCCCTCTGTAGAGCCTTCCTGTCCTCCAGCAGATCAACACTTCCACACAGCTCAATGTTGTCTGCAGCTAACTGAGGGTGCACTTGATCCCCTTGTGCTTATCATCCATGAAGATGTTAAACAGGGCTGGCCCCAATACTGAGCCCTGCGGAACACCATTAGTGACTGCCTGCCAACTAGATGAAACACCATTCACCACCACTCTCTGGACATTTCCTAAATCCATGCTGGCTGGGCCTGATGCCCTGGTTTTCCCACATGTGCTGGACACTCAAGTTGATCTGCTCCATAATAGCACTGAAGTCAGGCTGACAGGCTTGTAGTTACCCCGATCCCCCTTCTTACTCTTCTTGTAGATGTGCATCACCTTGGTTAATCTCCAGTCCTCTGGAACCTGCCTGGTTAGTCAGGATTGCTGGTAAATGATGGAGTGCGACTAGTAAACTCTTCTGAATGAGCAATAACAAAATGATGCCTTTTGTATTACTATTATGCATCATCCTGCCTTGAAATATGTCCATATTTTTTGAAATAATTAATCTTTAAAACAATCTTAGATTACACATCTTAGATTACATAGAGTTAAATTAATTAAATTCTCCCATGAATCAGTCAAAGAAATATGCCTTCAGCAAGCCAAGAGGCAGGACCTCCACTGCCACTGACAGACACTTTAGGCCTATGTCATCTCCAGGATGTGAGAACTTGTGGGACTCTCCTTAGAATTGCTCATTGTAGCTTCTCTGGAAGCATCCAGTAATTAACCTCCCTGATCTGAGGTCTGAGATCCTACTCTCATGCTCTCACAGACAGTCTTGTGGAGGTTTTCAAAGTGAAGAGGATGAGAACACAAAAAGATAAAGTCATATGCAGAAGGTTAGTGGCTTCATTCTAGAAATGAATTAGTATTGTGCTGCCCTATTTATTGCAGGCCTTGGAGAAAGTATTGTGTATGGGGCAATGATTTCAGGAAAAAAAAAGAAAAATAATTTTTTGTGTAGCCAATTTCATGTATGAGACAGATGTAATAACAGAGCTGGACCTTATCATGACAGTAATGCTCAAGTGATGAGCAAGTTACCTAAACCAAAGATTTTTAGAAATGCTTACTAACGCTTGTTTTCTGGATTAGCAACTTTGGGTTTAGTAATGAGCATTGGCAAATGAAATATGAAGTGGTTCTTCCCATCATATTATTGTTACTTACTCATAAAAGAAAAAAAAAATCTTATTTGGTGTGTTTTTTCCTTCTGATATTTGATGTTTAAAGAATAGGTTTTTAGCCAGTGATAGTTTCGTATTTCATTCATCGCTAATGGAAACAATTAACACCCTTAGATAGCAATTTGACACAATCTAAGGAAGGTATACTGCATCTCTCCATTGTCAACAGAGGGCAATGAGATGAAAAGTTTAGGCTAAATATACAACTGTGAAGTAGATATTATAAGACAGAGTTATTCAAAAGTGATTATTAATTTTTGAAAATCATTAAAAGAAATTCCTTACTCTAAACTCACTTTTTTCTATTAATTTTGTGTGATTTTCTGTCCAAAAAGTATAATTTACTTTAACAGAGGTTCTGAAAAGATAAATAACTTTGACTTTTTAAAATAAGTCAGACACTGGGCTAGAATTATTACCACCGTCCGAAAAGAAATCTTAACAGAAATTTTATACCTGTCCATGAAAAACACAGAAAATGTGAATCCTAATAGCTTGTAGGAAAAATAAATATCCAGCTGTAATTAGATTGTTTCTTGTAATGTTTAGATACAGATAAATACAGTTTTCTGAATAACTGGAAAAACAACGTTAAAAACATTACTGGAATACTTATGTACTTTTCGTTGTGGAATAAAAAAGCTCAATCAGAGGAATATGAAAAAAAAGAAGTAATATTTGAAAGTGTGTCTTTGGCCCTGTGACTTCCCCATGCAGGTCCTGTGACCTTCTTTGAAGATCCAGTGATTCTAGATGCAAAATATAGTGTGACTTTGTGATAAAATAAAAGAAGCTGCTGCCCAGCCAGTGGCAGAACAAAGAAAACAATATTTTTCCAATACATGCTGCTGAGCAGGGACACTATGCAGATTCTGAAAATAAACATTTAGAATCATCTGTAAAAAGACACAAATGCCATACCTAATTAAGAACTACCACAAGTGTTGTGATAAATAGAGGTTTGGAATCATCTTAGATATTCAGTAACATGAAAACATGACAGGATTCCTATATATGCCAGTCTGGGTGAGCTAATCAGTGGTTTTCCTTTTCCTCACCCTGCTGAGATTGATGTCATCAGCTTCATTTGAACTCCTCTCTGACATATGCCTTTTGCTGGTTACCAGGCAACCAGCATCATCGAGAAAGCTAAACATGTGCATCAACTATTATTCACATCAATGCTTTATATCAGAGTACCTCAAAACATCTCTGCCAATTCACAGTTTTGGTTTTCTAGCCTTCAGTCCCTGAGGAATGGCTTCACATCACTAAATTCAGAAGAAAATGGGGATGAAGTTTCTTTAAGCAAATAAAATTCTCTGAAAATTTTATTGAAAGTATTAATACAGATCTAGAATTCTGACAGCTTAATTTCTTGTTTTGTTTTTTTTTCTTAAGCCCAACAAACAAAATCTTAAACCTTCACTATTCATTTAGCTTGCTTCAGGGAATCTGCAATGAAGCAGCACAGCTGAAGTATATGTGAAGATTTGCATTCTTTCTCACAGGATATGTCATTTCTTAAAGTGAGGTAGAGGTCGTGAGAAGTGTGAAGAGTAGCATCAATACTGGGCTATTAAGAAATATATAAATAGAGAGATTGATTCTGAAGTAATTAGATGAATCTATCATGGCATTCACAGATATTTTTCCAGGTCAAAAATGAAAGCATAAATTCAATCACCAGCCAGTTTAAAAACACTAATATTATTTTCTGTAAATCCAGTGGCATATACTGATCATGATTGTGATGTCTGGAAGCTGGTTTGGAAAAGTCTGTATATAGGTGAAATGGCTCCCTCTGTGAAGCTTACCAATTTTATTTACTGTTTATTTCTGATAGGAAGTGGCTATCATTATGATCATTAGCACAAAAATTGACAGGATTCTTGTCTCATAAATATTACATAGTAAAACTACCAAAGCACACACAGAGAAACATAAAAAAAGGTGCATAACAAAATGAAATTAGTAGACATGGAACCTTGCTAATATACATTTTTATGGTCCAATGATTTTGTAAAAAAGAAACAGAGCTTTAGACAAATCATAGTCCTTTGAAATGGAGCAGTTGAAAAATATATTAACACTTAATTTTGAAATATGTGCAGAGCTTTTTGAGCAGAAGCTGTTGGAGTAACACTGCAGCTTCATTCTTGCTGTGTAAGTGGGATTTGTTAATCATTTCATATTAGGCGAAGAGTAGTTTCATAGAATATTTACACTAAGAACTAAAACCTTTCCTAACTGGAAATGTCTGGAGTACTTGTTCCAGTTCTGGGCTCCCCAATACAAGAGAGGCCTGGAGCTCCTGAGTGGGTCCAGCAGAGAACTAAGATGATTGAGAGACTGGAGCGTCTCACTTATGAGGACAGGTTGAGGGAGCTGGGCCTGTTCAGCCTTGAGAAGAGATGGTTGAGAGGGGGCCTCATCAATGTCTCTCAGTATCTGAAGGGATGGTGCCAAGAGGATGGAGCCAGGCTCTTCTTGGTGGTGACAAGCAATAGGACAAGAGGCAATAGGCAGAAACTGATGCACAGGAAGTTCTGCCTGAATATGAAGAACTTCCTTACTATGTGGGTGACCATGAACTGGAAGAGATTGCCCAGAAAGGACATAGAAATATTCAAAAGACACAATCCTGAGTAATATGTCCTGCTTGAGCAGGGAGGCTGGACTAGTTGAGCTTGAGCGGTCCTTTCCAACCTTACCCATTCTGTGATTCTGTGATTTATTTCTTGGTTGTAATTTATTTATGTTTATCTCTGTATTCAAGTTTTTACTGTATTTTTTTCATATATAAAGTCCACGATAAAGATTCTTTTTTCCTTGTGTATGTCATGTGGCAATTCAAATGGAAATTGGAGATGTTTTCTTCCAGTTTTTTACCGTCAGAGAGAATTCATCGGTAAAAACTATATAGTCTTATACTGGCTTAGTTCATATCAAATTGGAATAAAAGACGACAGGATTTGAAAGCTGATTTACCAGTTGTGCTCCACACTAGTCGTATCAAATAGTAATTTCATTTTTTTAACCTGAATCCTTTTATAGATGGGATTAACTACATTTGACTATCATTTCACTAGTAATAACTTTCCCAGATTTTGAAAACAAAAATATCTTTCAGAGTATGTATAAGAATATTCCCTGGCAGGATCTGGGTCCAAATATAATGTATTTCTACACCCACACCCCCACACAAACACATATGAGTGTATACAAACATATTCATACACATGTAGCCCTATATATGTACGTTAACATATATTCCCCTCTCAACATAACAATTCCGTATGGGAAAGCGATTAAATAAGTCTTAGGCAGTAACTTTTGTCCTTTAATTATGGCCTTGGCTGTTCATTTCCTGTGAACACAAACTCACCATCTTTTAGAGAAATTTAGAAGATTAGTGATCACAGGAGTGCAAGATAAGCCCCAAAGTTACAAATATAGATAAATGCTTCAGTTCAAGCCCATATGACCATCAAAATCTTATTTTAAAAGTTCACTTTTCATTAAAATACTGTACCAATTAAGAGCAGTGCTGTTCTGCAGAACTTGCTGAAGCTAACTTGCATGAAGAAAATCCTGGCACAGAATTGACATTAGAGGACCTAGATGGATCTTTTGAACACAAATTTTAATTTTGTATGCTTTTGTTTAATGCTAAAATGAAAATTTAATGCATGGGCTACTGTCAGACAGTATGTTAAAGCTTACAGTGCAGAAACCAATATAAGTTCATAAGTGGGCTAGTAGGAGGTCTCCATTTACCTAATTGTTAAGAATGATTCATTTACAATCAATTAGTTCCTGTTGTAATTGTCAAGAGAGTTCATAATTGGTTCTACTTATGTTCCCCTGAGTTGCACAGTTTTCAGCAGCTCTATCATTCAAATTTAGTTCTATATTTGTGAACATATATGTTGATTTTTTAAAAACAATTACCTGAAAAAAATTATATCTATAATACTCCTAAAATTTATAAAGATGACCTCAAAGATACATGAAAGTATCCCTGATAGAAATGTTAACACTAGGAAACAGAGGAAACAAATCAATTCTAAAAATATAAACCATATACGATCTTACTGCCAGTAAAAAAAAAAAGAAAGATATAAAAAACCAAAAACCCCAAAGTAAATGAACCCATAAAAACATTTTTAAATTAAAAATTAAGTATCTTCCTTCCCCAGCATGGAGGCCAGGCTGATAGGCCTGTAGTTCCCTGGATCCTCCTAGAGGCACTTCCTGTACATGGGGATAACACTTGCAGACTTCCACTCAGCTGGGATCACCCTGCTCAGACAGGACTGATGATAAATGATTGAAAGTGGCTCGGTGAGCACTTCCATCAGCTCCCTCAATATCCTTGTGTGGATTTCATCCTGCCCCACAGATTTGTGTGTGTATCTAGGTAGTGTAGAAGGTTGCTGACCATTTTCACCTGTATTATGGAGGCTTCTGCTTCCTGTTTACACAGGCAATTGCTGATCAAATCTGGCCTTGAGACTACCCAAGAGTTTGTGTTCTGCAGCTTTTCCACCCTCTTAATCTTATTTCCCAAATTAGTAAAAATAGCCATTTAAGTTAACATTTGTCAATCTTGCAATCCCCTTCACAACTGTTATAGCACCAATTGAAGTTGTAATTAGTATATTAACCTTTATTTCCATAAAAAAAGCAAAATGCATCCAGTAAAACTATGTTTGATTCTAGAAGGTGTAGAGTGGCCCATTTCTTCTGTTTTCATCTGCAGTTTGAAATAAGGAGTGTAAAGGAGTATCAGGTCACCAGCGTAGGCAGTATTTTGTAATGTAAACCACATTACTGCATTTTTATTGAAAGACTGGGAATGATAAACAGCAGTTAACATAGTCAGTACAGCAACAGTTGTCAAGCCATGCCTGCAAACCGTGGGTGTAAGTTGTACAAGATGTATAAATTGTTCCAGCATCGTAACAGTATTCTGTAAATGGCAGCTTGTGAACACAGACATCAATATATCGATGCAGTCAAGTTTTTAAAAATTATAGGATGTGTAAGGATATCACCACATTCATACCTGCCTTCTTGAAAATGCTCAGGAGCAGGTACTAAGCAGACACGTATTTGTCATGAATTCAGAAACCAACGTGTTTTGCTCTGTTTTTGAAATCCCCAACGAGTGCTCTTCTGCATTCTCACCCAAAGAGCCTCTGCTGAATATTTGTTCCATAGCAAAATTTAGTCTGGACTTTTAGTGAGAACCAGGTGGATTTGGGAGTCTGGATGACATCCTGTGGGAGAGGAGAGCGTGCTGGCTACTGTCCTCCAGCACCCAGCACTCCCAGGTGTGGGTTAAGCCAGCCCTGGAAAGGGGCCCCTTCAACAGAGCAGAGAGGATTCAGAGCCTTTTGCAGACCAGCACTGCATAAATTATCACTCGTTATCAGGAAGGCTTGAGAAATGAAGAGGTCCAGCACATCTGTACGCTCTAATTTGTTTCTTTCACGGTATCTGGCACATGCCATTTCTGGTACAAGCAGCACAGGAGGAAATAAATGGATTTGGGAATTTTTCAAAATACAAATGGCTTTTTTTTCCTTAGCTAATTATTTTTATATAACAAAGGGATGGGGAAATCTTCCTCCTCTTTCACTAAAAATACACAATTTATAATATATTCCAGGGAAAAACAAGTATTTGAAAAGTAACATTAATTGTCTTTTTCGAGCCTGAAGATGGTCAAATGTGTCATTGATGAATTTTTAAAGCTAATTTATACAACTAATAAAAATCTATTGTTTCACAATGATAAGAAGGCTTTGAATACTTTAATAAAAAATACAGCATCTTAAGAGGAGAGTAATTTGAACAGCTTTATAATGCCCTTTGAACCTGCACAAATATTCTATATATTATTATATTTTCTTAGTAGTGAACAGAAAAGTCTATTTTAGAATTAAATGAAACACATGAATATTGGGGCTTCTCTTTCCTTTTTTGTTATAATATAAATACCATTTCTGCATTCTGAATAATGGGTTTCCAATATATATCTCCAGTGGCTTAGTCTTGACAAGTGACAGCACTAAGAATTGCACCATCATTTTCCTAAAAGTGAAGATGCATATGAAGATACATATATTCTTCACACAGTCCACAGCTTCAGGCACAGGTTGTAAGGTTCACTTCATTTTTTGCTTTGTAAGCATGGACAATCACAGCTGAGAAATACTCTCTGAAGATCACAATTAAAATTTCTTTTCAAATTTTTTTTAACAGTATGTTTTGTGGTTTTAATAAGGATAATTCTTTTACACTCAGAATGCCTACTCTTAAATAAAAGGATATATTGTCAGAAATTTTAAGTGAATTTTTATTAAAAGGTTTCATGTATTCAGCAATAAAGCTTTGTTGTCCAACCAGAACTAAGAGTCTGATTTATGGGCTAATTACTTCAATAATATATAGTGCTGAGTTTAGCAATGTAACAGGAAAAAAGACACAAGGAAAACATGTAAAACATGCCATACTTTACCTATGCCTGCACAACTCACTTTTGCACCTGTAACCTAATTTTAGTTCTATGAGTAGCTGTACATCAAGACATTTCCTTTAGTAATACCTCTTATCAGTGCTGTGGGCTAGCAATATTTAGTAGTTTTCAGAAATACATTAGAAACATGAAGTATAAACAACTTAAAGGAAAAAAGAAATAAGAGATGATACATAGAGTGTAAAATATTTTTTGACTTTTGCAACTTACTTGTGATGATGTTGTTGCGACAGAGGAAGTTAATATTGTCCTTCATTAATTCAAGAATCCTACCATATCCTTCCAATACATATTACCTTGAATTATTCTTTGCCAAAAATTATGCCAAATGCCAACAATAGCCATTGAGGCTGTGGAGTTTTTATTATAAGCCTGTCAAAAATTATGTAGAAGATTTCTGATTTTATTGCATGCTTTGCAAGACTTAAATATATTTTAGTATGCATTTCTGAGCTATTTAATCTCATAATCAAGCACTTATTACATTAATTCCAGGCTAGCTATCTTTATTAAACTACTGTATGTGAAGAAACAATACTGAGTTTTTTTAAAAGTAAAGTAAATTATTTTTCTAATACTGTGAAACTAGGCCTCTAACAACTTAAGGTTATTTTTAATGAGACTTCAAAATCTTTTAGAATTTTATAATAGATTTGAGAAAACAAATGTGCCCATGCCTATTTCCTGTCTCTTGAGGGAGATCAAGTTTCCAATAAACACAAATTACCCAACTCTAAATTTTTATTATCTTGCAAAGTTGGAAATAATATCCTTTCTTTCAACAATTGCACATACTGTACAACTGAGTGCGCATATTATTTAGGAACAGTCATGACCCAACTTGCCCAATTTTTGCTTCAAAATAACTATTGTAAAAGAACAAAAAAGCTTCAATTCTGCCAGTTCTGAGAGAAATGCTCACAATAATTCATAGTAAATAAGAAAAACAAATAAAGTAATTAACTTTCCAGGCCCAAGCCCATGATTTCAATGTAGAGGAAATAAATGATAAATACATCAAAAAATGCCTTTGTGAGTGATTGAACTGTTTAGTCATTGGCATGGCAATTCAATGGTAGTGACAGCAACTGCATTTAACCAGCCCAGTCCAGCTCCACCCACACCAAAAGACAAGTGAAAGAGCTGCTTTAAGAACACATACATTTTTTTCAGTACCAAAGAAAATGAAAAGCAGATATCAAAATACTGATTTTCAAAGAATGGCAGAGCTAAAGTATGTCTTCGCTACAGTTTTATGTTCAAGTTCACTCCCAATTTGCTGCCATTTGTCCATAGAGTAACACTACGTTAGTTTGAACGCCCTGATATGTATCACAAGAAAAACGTGTTATCCAGAACCTCATATGCAAATTAGAGCATTCAAATTAATGTTGACAGACCACTACTTAATGTGAATTAAACTTTTTTTTTTTTCTGTTTGGTGGTAACCAAAAAGCAGACCACATCAGAGAGAAACTGCTGATGCATCTTGCACCCCTGTACATTGACTTGGCCAACACAAATGCCCAAACACCTGTGAACTGATAATGTCATGTATAATGGACTAAATGTACAAATCATCTGTATATAGGGATGGTCTCTATTTTATGACATCCTTTTCAAAATATACCTCCATGCACCCAACTAAAATTATTTTCCTGTTTCAAAGAAGTAGTGGATAACTATTTACAATTTTCCGACTTTTAAAGCTCTGCAGGGAAAATCTCCAACGCAGAAATTAAAAAAAGCCACTGACTACAGACTTTTCTTCAAATGCTTTCATAGATCCTAAAGGATGCTAGCAGTAACAGTGGAAATGGTCTTAAAAATATCTTTAAAGGCATGTACCCAATGTCCTATTTCTTCCTGAATTCTCAGCCTATTATGTGCAGTCAAGATGAATGAATATTCCTTTTTCCTGCAAGCCACAGTCATCTTCATAAGGTTCCTTTTTGTGGCCAGCAGCATTTATCTTCATCACATTAATGATGAATGACACTTCTGGCTGCACTGTATGAGTTAGAAGTTCTCTCATTCTTGATATAAATTGGACAGTTCAGTTTTTTTCTGTTGGCTTTGGGGAATAAAATTGGGGTAAAAAGAGAAAGTATAGGGCAGAGATAATCCAAAACATTTTCAAACATACAGTGTGTGAATTTGTAATTTGCATTAGCATCCAAGTGGGAATGATTTGATAGAGTATTATTATCAGCATTAATTGCTCCCATATATGTATAGATATACAAAAAATCATCATTCTATATAGAAAACAATTTCCTTTGAAGTTGTCAGCTGTTTTATTTATGAAACTACTTGTACTCCTGGAAATAAAAAAAAATGTGTCATTGCTTTCAGATAAAAAATACAGAGAGCATTTTAAAAACAATTTTTTCATGGTGTTCATCATTAAAGTCTAAAATTAAGAGATGTTTCAGTAACCTCCATAAGTGAGTCGAAAATATTTCTAGTGCAATAAGGAATAAAACTTTGTGGGAAGGAGGCACTGCAGAAAATGAAAAGATATATCCATTATTCTGTTATTTTTATTATTATATTTTTTGCCTTTAATGGGAAAACTTACATTGAAAATGCTACTAGAGCACAAAAGATTTGATTTTGACTTTTGTAGCTAGCAGAGCGTTGTAGGTGAATGACATGTTTTGCTGGAAGCCTCAAGTGGAACATCCATGGTCCTCAGCGCATCCTGTAAGTGGATAATAAGCTTTCATATGGCTTAGTTTTCTGAGGTTAGACAAGATATTTCTTCAAAAGTAATCACTTCTTCTATAACAACATGTCTCTTCTATGATCCCACTGAATTTAAGAGGCATTGGGTCAAGGCTGGAATTTATAGTGCTGTGTTTAATTTCTCCCATCGTCATCTTGAGAACCTCTGAATCTGATGTCTTCCACTTACCATCCAAATAGAAAATATTGGACTCAACTTTACCAGACTAATGAAATCTATATTTTCAAGATCAGGAATCCGTGCAATCTTAATGATACTTTTAGAAAGGTCAAATGCTAAAAATGAGATTTACAGAAGCCAGAAAGCTGGGATTGAACTCAACAATGAGTACTAGAAATCAGTATGACTAATAGTCTATTGTCGGGGAGAATTTAATGATAGTCCGGAAGAAAACATCTACCTCAATTCAAGATTCTAAACTATGGACTATATTCTTGGTCTTCAGGCATGCAAATTGATAAACTCATCATGAAACAAGCTAAAAACAAAGGTACCTTGACTTCTTTCTATGCAGCAATTCAGCCCTAAGAGAACTCATCACTTCTGTGGGAAAAACCTGGCTGAAAGCTGCCTTCCTCTGATAATTGCAGTAGGTACATGCAGGTATCTCCACCCAGAACTCTGTCTTGGCATATTCAAGGTTTAGGAAATTACAAATTTGGATCTCTTTCACAATCTTACTTTCAGTATGGTTTTTTTGGACATCATTCAGAACATGAACTGGGACTAATGACTCCTTTTTTTTTTTTTTTTTTTTATGTAATGTTATTTATTTTTTTTTTTTTAATGCAAGGTAATTAATTATTTTCTAGCCGAATATGTAATGTTTTTCTTTTTTTTTTTTGCCAAAAAAGAAAACAGATTAAAGCATGTATTTTTGTAAATAAGCTTGAGAAACATTCTTTGGGTAACCTAAAGGACGCTGATCAAGAAAAGGTGATGGGAGAAGGGTGTTAAATCAGTCAACTTCATCAAGCTCTGGCTGTTCACATACGTAAAAATAGAATTTTAGGTACCTAAAGAAAGCTGATAATTTCAAGAGTGATGAGAACTACTCTTGTACTTTGATTTTTAAAGCAGGACAGAGGTACCCAAACCCATTTGTGGATCATGTCCTTCACCATTCATTCTGGCTTCCAGTGTCTGAACTCAAAACAAAGTATAGATTAATTTATGAAATTGTTAGAAACCTCTGTTTTCACAAGCTTGGAAAGAAATTAAACAGTAATAGATTGGTTTATCTTTGTTCTTTTTATGTGTGATCCTCTTTTAGAGGAAAAAGCAGAAACTTTACAAGAAAAGGACTTTTTCAAATCAGGAGTGAATGCAGCAGCCATCCCGAGCTAGGTAAACCTTTATACACTTAGATTTTATCCATAGAATGCAATTTGATTTCAAAATATCTATAAAACACAGCTGAAGCAAAATGGCTATTCCTTGCACATTACATCCTCTCTCACTTCCTCCTGGAAAACTCTGGTTTTAGCTTTTAAGCCAGAGAGTAAGTGACACACACTGATTCTGAAGCAAGACGTCAATCCGTTGTTCTTGAAGCCAGTAACTGCCTCTCAGAAAAACCTTAAACTGGATCTGGGGTCTGGACAGTGAGATTGACAGCCCTGCAGGTATTAGCTCCATCCCCTCTCGCTATCAGTGCAACCATCACCCCTCAAGGTGGAGGTGGAGGACCTGTATATCTTCTCTTAGAACCAGGGTATGTTTTTACTGTGCATTTAAACCTGCTGTCCACTTGCAATTCCTATGCAGTCTTCTGAATGAAACCCCAACTACAGCTTTTTGTCAGGTACAGCGAAGGAAAGGCCCAGTCATGAGTTGCTCCACAAGACCCATGGCATTTTTTAGTTTTCGCAAAAAAATATTAAGCAGAAAAAAATTCCTACTCACACTGCATTTTGCACATCATGGCAGTTTCCCATGTTCAGAATTGAGGATATAATATTTTTTGGGGAGATATTTTGTTCTCATAAACTCAGTAAACAATAACTGCATAAATCCCTCATAAGCAAATATAAAATAAGCTTATCTTCCAGCTTATAGGAGAGGAGCTTAATATCCACTTCTTTTAGATAAGTAATTTTGGAACTGCACTGGGTAAACATTTCAAAAGCAATTAAAAAAGTAATCCTTGATCATTGATAAAGAACTTGAACATCCAGTGACCTGTGAGCATATCAAAATATTTTTTTAATTGAAGAGTACTATATTGTGTATAAATACATGCAACCTATCACAAAAACAAGTAAAAGGTTATTAAACAGCAAGAGTGGACATTTGTTTTACACTTGTTTTAAAGAATTCTTTATTTACATGGGCATTTTCATCAGCTACAGTGTAAGCAACACAACTTTCTTTTGCAAACAAAAAATAACCCTGAAAATACAAGGATGGAAATTAAAAGCTCAATATAAAATCAACATCTGGATTCATATAACATTCCCATGGTAGCAGGTCCTAATTTCTCAATAAAACATGTTTATAGCTAAGAAAACAATTATTGGTTTTATTTTACTGGGACTCAATAAAATTCAAACAATATCTGAAAAGAAGGCAAAGCAATATCAGCACTTTAGACAAGGATGAATACAAAACTTGTTGCATAGTCCTTAATTGTATCACAAATGACAAGAAGTACAGGGGCAAAAACAGAGAGAGAAAAAAATGGAAAAAAAGAAATACAAATGCTTTTTTTCACTTGTATGCATTCTATTTGAGATTATCTAGTGGGATGAAAATTACTTTGTAAGATGCTATGTGAACTGACAGAGAAGTACTGCTATTCAGCAAAGAAAGATAACATGATGCAGAAACTTATATTGCAGTTGGTGGAGACAGAATTAGTTGATTTTTCTTAAATAAATGAAAAAAGGTATCCCCAGCAGTTTAGAGCACACGTTATCTGATTTAAAAAACATAAAGTACCCGATTAAAAAAAAAAATCTACAGCTGATTACATTTTGTTTAACTGTAAACAAAAACATTTTTCATTATTATTCCTTTGTTCAGTCTCTGTTTCCAACCCTTCAATTGCTGTTTTCCTTTTCTCCTTTGCTCCTTAAATTAGTATATCTCTTCATATGCATTAACATTTCCAAAATAATAAAAAAAAAAAATCCAAACCAACATAAAAACTACCACGACCACCAAAAACAGTAAGAAAAGCCAAAGCCCTCTTATTCTTTAGTAGCTCTGTCTTGCAGAAAATTAGATGGATTTGAATGCATGTTTTTATCAGGTTTGGGTGTTTCTGAATGGGATACTGTAGCAGGATGCATTATCTGTAAGTTTCGACAGTGGTGGGACGGGAGGGATGGTCTCTGTGAGAAGAGGCCGGGGGCTGCCCTGTGCTAAGTGCAGGAGCTCCAGCTGGCTCTGATAGACCCATCACAGGGCACAGCTGAGCCCTTCAGCCAAGTGTGGGGTGCCTCTGGGAAATTTATTTAAGAAGGAGGACCACGCTGAGGTGGAGGAATGTCAAGGCCAGGTGGGCAGGAGGTATTTCACAGCAGAGCTGGTAAAGCCCCTGAAGAGCCTAAAGGCTGTGGAGGGCACATGCTAGGATGGGTACTTTCCTGAAGGGAGTTTGGCCTGTGGAGGACCTACACTGGAGCAGCAGAAGTGAGTATGAACGAAAGCGAAGTGGGAGAAAAGTGCAAGAGACAGAACTGGTAGGAAGAAAACTGTCACCAGCTTCCTGTGCTTTGCTGAAGAGACTGAGTGCAGCCTGCAGTAGTAAAAAGGTAGGTAATTAGGAAATGGGGAGGAGAGGTGCTTTCCATAATTGCTTAAATGTTTGGCTTAGTTTCTGAATATTTCAATCAATATTTAATTTTTTATTTAATTAGCAATAAATTAAACTAAATTGCCAAAGTTGAGTCTGTTTGGCCTGTGACAGTAGCTAGCACAAAGGTTTTATGCAGAGAGCTTAATACATACTTTATATATCTAAATCTTGTTTACAGATACAGGACGAGGGAGGAAAGAAGCATAAGTTCATCTGTCTGGTGTAAGTATTTTGCCTCCTTTCTAGTCTCCACAAAAGGAAAGATAACATGAAAGCAGTATTTTTTTTTCTCTAATTAAGCTGAAAATCAGGAGATAATTTAAGCATACTGGGGAAGAGGATGCTCCTTTATAGATGCAAAATAAGACTTCTTCTTGAGCAGCTCTTAAAGAGACTTTGGATTCAGTACAGCTAGGAGAGTAACAAGATATTAGAACAAAAAAGACAGAAGAAACCAGCTTCAATGAAAGTACATGGTTATTCAGAAGGATTAATGCAAGGCATGATGCAGGAAGAGCATTACATTGTCTTCCATTAGAAATGAAAGCATTAGGTAGGTATTTTCTGTAGGGTTTTAAGGAAGAAAAGGATTCTAAGGAGAGAACTGAGCAAAGAGAGTGGTCTTTGTGGTTTATGTTCAGAAAAGAAGACCAAAAAAATGTTTTCTTGTACCAGTGAATGCCAGAATTTTTTTTTCTGATTAGCAAAGGATTTTGCTGTTTATCAATAAATTGAAAATTTGACCTGTTTTTCTAGGTAAATGGCAAAAATAATAAATATATTTTCCACTCAAATATTTAGTTTCCTTCTTTTTTTTTGAGAAATTTCTCATAACCCATAAAAAATGTAGATTACAATATTGTCTTAGAGCAGAAGCTAAGTGATCAACTACTTTCATCACAAGAACAAAAATAAGATATTACTGGCTAGATGGTCAACATAGTCCATTCTCTCACACCTTCCCAACTCAGCTTCTTTCCTCCCTTTCAAAGAAAGAAATCAGATTATGAATGGTTAAACAAAGCACATAATTGGTTTGCTTAAGATAAAAGAAATAAATTTTTTTGGGCATAATATAAAGTTTTATTTGTTTCTTTTCCCCCAGCACTATGCTACACTCATGACAAAAAGGAAGAAAACATCTAAAGAGAAGGTGGTGAGGGTAGAAGTAGCACAATGACTGTCTTAGGCTCTCAGATGTGGGAAGGGATTTGAGAAATGCTTCCAACTCATACTGGAAACCTCTAGTCCATCACTTTTGTTTCTGAAAACAGCAGAAGAGATGGTAATAATAATCTTCCAAGGTAACTAGACTTTATATTTTCTTAAAGGGTGGAATTATACTTCAAGCTGTAAAGCAGTGATACACTTGTATTTGATAAGTTTGGTATGACACGTAAAGATAAAATACATAGGTTTTATCTTCTAGTATGCAATCATATGCATTAAAGCAAATAAATCCAAACATTACCATTCCAGGTAAGAGTTTTTATCAGAAATGTCTGTAGCTGACAAAAGGGTAAACTGTCTTAGTAGTGTGTACACTAAATGACAGAAAAGTTGTGGCTCCATCACAAATACTGAATACAAGACATTTCAAAATAATGAATGTGATTAAAGTTACGTAAATTAATTGTTATTTAAAAATTGCTTGCTTCTAAACTTACAAAGTCTTATTGAAACTGGGAATTCTGTCATAATTTATGATGTCAGTTGCTAAATGCCTGGCTCATGCTAAACGGTGCCACATTATCTGTGTGCTCATCACAAAATCCCTTCTTGGTACAAGAATTCTTGGGACAAAATTCCCTTGGCATAAGAATAATGAAGTTTTTGCGTACAAAAGAATGAAATGAATAGAACAGACAAACAGGTCCACAGTTGTTTGCAAATTTCCTTCTGCTTACCTCAAGAATTTTGATGATCTTCCGACAACTTTTCTGTCAAGATATGAATGTGTAACTGCAATCGAACCTTGCAATATGCAGAGGTTGGGATTATAAATCTTGTAAACAAGACACAGCTGTCATACAGAATTTAATTCCTTGTAACCCATCAGGATCCCTAGTCAGCACCACTGTTTACACTGAGATTTTTGGTAAATTGATGGTGAATTAGGGAAAAAAGACTGATTGGGCTGAAAAAACAAACAAACAAACCTGAAATAGCTACAAGATTGTCACTGAGCTCTGAGTAGAGACCAAGAACATGGAATACCACATAATTTACAGAAAGATATGTTACTATAGTTGGTGTTGCTTCAGATCTCCCTTTAATACACAGGATCAAAATGAAGAACTAGCTTGGCTTTTAGCTTTGTTAAATGCTCAAGAATAACTCCTGACATATAGATTGCAAAGAGATAACTTTTCCAGCATTTAAAAATGAATTTAAAATGGACAAAGTATTGCTGTGTTCTTTAATTTTAATTTGTAGCACTATGGCCACCTTAAAATTTATCCTTTTCTGATTACTTAGCTATTTCATAAAATGATTGTAAAACATAGTCATAATATTACATTTTTAATTTCTTAACTATTTTTAAATATTGGCCTGTCAAAATATTATTTCTCAAGTTAGAGAGGAGATGTGGTCCATCAGCAAGAAAAGTATGTTAGAAATACACGCCCATGGACCAAAAGGGGATCGAAGAGAATGAGGAGGAAAAAAAGTCATATTTATTTTTACAACTATTTTCTTATTTAATACAGCAGAGTTTATTATTTTACCCCAAGCTGGAGAACAAATAAAGAAAAGTTTGACAACACCTGATTAAACCTTCTTCCAATAATTCTTGAAATAGAAGTTTTCACATCCTTCCTTTGGCCTTAGGAGTGAACTTAGGCAAGCAGATACAACTCTGAATTCCGTTGTCTGGTGCTTTGGTTTCTTGAACTGGAAACCAGCTTTTTTCAGGTAAACAATTAAGTATCATTATCTTATTTTAATGAAATTCTGATTCCAATATGCCTTTTTTTTTTTCATTGATTAGCACAAATGTTGTCAAGCTCTGATGTTTGCGTTCAAGTTTAAAATGGACACATCATCTTTGAGTGCCAGGCCTTAAGACTAGGAACTCCCATTAAAGGTATTATTGGAGGACTAATTTTAGGTAAGCTATTTCTTTTCCATTAGACAGTGTTAGATTTCTAGTTTATACACTCAGTTAATTGTCTAAGGTTGGATGGAACAGGCCTGGGCCTTAACACATCTTATCTTTGTGTGAATAAGGTGTACACTTGGAAAAACAACAGGAAGTTCCAGTGACTATACTAACACTAGCTTTCATCAGTCAGGGATGTGGAAATTGGACCTTGGCCCTCTATTATGGATAAATGATGAGGAATTCAATAACTCCAAAGATAGTGCCAGGTAATGTTACTTTTATTACTGCTCTACAGAGCCATGTCCTTTGCACTCACAGTTCAGATATATTTCATTTGGAATTTACTGTTGAGCTAAGAAACTACATGCAGCAGGCAGTAACACTAGGCAGGACTTAAGAGAGAAAAATGCTTGAGTACTTTTAGGTACAGTATTTTTAGCCCTTGAAAATTAAAGGAGGAAAGGAAGAATTGTACACTGGATGAATAAAAGTTTACTATGGTCTCCAGCATCAACACTAGCAAGAGAAACAAGTCAGAAAGATTACACCTCACACTTTATGAATAGAGAACAATTTCCACATTGCTGGTTAAATGAGCGTCCAAAAATGCTGGGATAAACCATAGCAATTCACCTAACAAGGCCATTTGACTTTGAAATCATCAGTCACAAAGTACAACCCATAGAGTTCAGTCCTATCATGACCAGCCATTATTGTGCAGTCAGCATGACCAAGAACTTTGCTAGTGACTGGTAAAATGAAATTTAAAAATATCTATTTTCTTTCCTTCTAGAAATAACAGTTTAAAATGGGTTTGGCAGAAAGCTCTGCCTCGATGGCAAAATCTGTGCTGTATGAACTTCCAGAGTATATAAAAATTCATAGCTTTTTCAGCCTAGTACCTTTTAATAACATTATATAGATGCTGTCTTTTCTGTATAGAGTATATAGCAATGAAACAATGAACGTGAAATACATAATAGCTAATAGGTTGTGTTATTTTGGAATGAGCAGCTCAGGATATATAATAACTTACAGGTGAATGCACACTAACATAGCTATTGCACCCTTTCCTCTCCCTAAATTCAGACCAACTAAGAAGATTTGGTAATAGGAATGAAGAAAATTATGCATGTGCTCCATGTGGCTTATGTGAAGTGGCTTTGTTCAAGGTGAAATATAAACAGGGAAGCAAAAAACAGTCTTGAAATAGAGATAAATGTTTCTCAGTGATGAAGACAGTATGGTATAAGGTATTCAGAAAACAATTACTGGTTTACAAGAAGTTTGAGACATGCACTAGGGAGGGGTTGCAAGACTGGCTTCTTCAGGCTGCTCAGTGAGGCTGTGCAGGCTCCATTCTTGTAGGTTTTCAGGACCCAACTGAACAGGGACCTCAGAAGTGTGGTCTGATCTCACAGCTGGTTCTGCTCTGTGTAGGGATGTGCTAGAGGCCTCCTGGCATCCCTAAAAGCCTGAATGGTCATATGGAACAGCCTGCCTACAGCTTGTTTTGTCACTATTCCTAACCTTGTGCATGAAATGAGGGTCACTATTATTCCCTGTCATGTAATAACCTACTATGTAGGCTATAATAATCTATTATTATAGATTATTATACAATATGTAGATTATAGAGAAAGTACTATAGAAATAAAAAGGAATGCTAAAGAAATATTAAATGTAAATAAAATATATGCAAACTTTTTTTTTAAATAGAAAAGTGTTTACTTCTTTTATTTCAACTTCTTATGGATATTTGTACAATGCATCTTTGTGGAACATGAATTTGAAAATTTTGCAGTCACAGGTGTGAATGGAAAGACAATTGCTCTTGTAAGCAAAGAATACTTAATCTTGTTCTTGTTGCTGTGTTTTAATCACTAATATCTTTCCAATAGGTGAAAAACAATATCATAAGGCTTGTCTCCCAAGGACTACTTGTTCCCATTACACAACTCAAACCTGTCTGGGTGAAAGATATATCAATGAAAATATCTTTTCCAGGGGAATCTTATTCTGCTTGCAGGTATTCCAGGAGGACAAAGAGTTTCTAAATTTATCAGATTAATCACTCATTGAATTATTAAGAACATCATGTTTTAATATTATTTATTATCACCACCATCAACATTATCATTACTATTTCCATTGTTCCTGTGCCCCAAATTTCACTGCTAAATATCAGGTCTGAATATTTTGTGATGAACTGATTAATGAGATAATTAAATTTTCTTTCCTGAAAAAAAATCTTTCTATTCCCCAAAAATAGTTACTTTCATCAAGTCATGCTAGAAGCACTGCAACTGCTGATAATATACTGTCAAAGAAGACAGAAAGAAAAAAGATGATTTGCTTGAAGATACTTCCTCACTGAGTAATACAAGATATTAAGTAATCTTCTGTGTGATGGATTCTGGAAGGAAAACATAATTTTAGGGAGTATAGAAAAGCAGGCAGTTCCACGGTGATTGCCAGAGAATGCTAACAGTTTATCCAGTTTTAAAAGTCAAGAGAAAAACAACAACAAGAAAACATCCCTGCAAGAACAACACCCCCCCCCACCCCCAACCTCTCATATTTCTTGGAAGTTTCACTGTAATGTTTTACACTCTTTTTGGTTCAATTATATAAAATCATATTAGCATGTCTGTGTCAGGAAAAAACAGAAATGTTAGATTGGTTGGAAGTATTTCAATAACCTCCCAGTATTGATTAGACAGGATACAGAGCTGAATATAGATTTATTCAGGTCAAAAATGTCATAATCTTTTTTTTACTGGGAAAAGAGCAGAATGCAGATGAACAGCATAGTAAGTTTTTAGTGACAGACATGGGTAACTCATGCTAGGCAAAGCAGAGACTTTTTTCGTCATCTGTTTTAATTTTTTAAATTGGCTTGATCTTTTATATGAAACACATATGTCCTCTTTGCCTAAGTTAGCTAACCTCCAGCCACGCAATCAAATGCTTGGTCAGGTCAGTGCAATTTGTCCTCTCTTCACATTGAACTAATTTCCAACTCTTTTCCTCTAGGAAGGACTCTTCAGTGTGTGTGTGTGTGTGTTTGTGTGTAGGTCTGTGTGCCAGAAACAGGAATCAGACCAGGTCTCTCTGTCCATCTGTTTTTCTGTTTCTGGTACCAGCAACTATGGAGGCCAATGAACCTGCACGATGAGTTGGGCTGTTTGTACCAGCATGTGATTGCTGATGAAAATGAAGCTGAACTAGCTGGCAAGTAGGATAAAAGGTTTGGGAGCCACATAGTGGAATAATCTTAAGTTGGGGCTTACACTGAAGAAAAAAAAAAGGTTCTGCAAGCCAGGTACTGGAGAGGGCAGGAGGTCAGCTAATGGGAAGGCCATGGGGATAGATATTATCTGCAAGTAAACATATAGGTCTGGTCCAGCTCCTGGCAAGACTCTTTTGTAAATGTGAGTCCCTGTATATGAGGAGACGAGGACTTAGGTACAAACTGGGTGACTGTAGCAATCTATAATGTGTGCATGAATGTATGCTCTTGTATGTGCACCTTGCTGTGTGTGTGCAGGTCTGAGTTTGCAGCAACAGCAAAGGGGCTTTGGGCTTCTGTGGTTGGCATGTTCAGATGCCAGAAACTTGGGAGACCCAGGGATCAGCTACTGGTCACAGCAACAGGAGACTGAGTCAGTTTTCTGACTGTGGTAAAACCTCAGAGTGTTTTGGAGTCAGAAACAGAAAAAGAAGTGGAATGGACTCTTCCACCCTTCATTAATAAAGTAGCTTTTCATCTCCTGTCTGTGTCAGAATGGCTGAGACTTGCCTACTTCACCTCAGAGAGGATGGTGAGATCATATCAAAGCATGGTGTGAGTGATAAAGGTAGAATTCTTCTTAATCCCCATGGTGGCTATTTCATGACATGAGAACTGCAATTTTATTTTCTTAGTTAAAAAGCTAGAATTAATAGTTCTATTATAAAAGCACCCACAGGCCTTGCTTTAGGATTGGAGACTGGTTATGAAAGGCATTGCCTTTCTCCTCTGCTTTGGAGAGAGATGGATTTAGTTCCTGCCTAAAGAAACTGGTCAATGGACAGGCTGGCAGCTGTAGAAAACTATTACTGGTCCCAAAACTACTTAACCCATTTTCAAACAATTTTTTCCGTTAAGCACACAGAAGAAAGAAACTTCTGTGCACTGTGTGCTTGAAGCCCAGAAAGGCAACTGTGCCCTGGCCTGCATCAAAAGCAGTGTGGCCAGCAGGTTGAGGGAGGTGGTGCTTACTCTATTCCACCGAGGCGAGACCCCACCTGAAGTACTGCATCCAGCTGAGGACCAGCAACATGATTAGAGGGATGGAACACCCCTTCTATGAGGAAAGGCTCAGAGAATTGGGTTTGTTCAGCCTGGAACAAAAGAAGGCTTTGGGGTGACCTAATTGCAGCCTTCCAGTATGTGAAGGGAGCCTACAAGAAAGAGAGTTTTTAGAAGACCATGTAGGGACAGGACAAGGGGAATAGATTGAAACTAAAGGAGGGTTTAGATTTGGCTAAACCCTAGCCAAATCTAAACAGCAGCTAGGAGGAAGTTCTTTACTGTGAGAGTGGTGGAACAGGTTGCCCAGAGAAGTTGTGGGTACCCTATCCCTGGCAATGTTCAAGGTTGGATGGGGCCTGAGAAACCTGGTCTAGTAAAATGTTTTTATATTTATCTCTAACAGCTTTGTTTCTTTATCTGTTGTGCTATATAAGAATGTGAAAAAGGAGGACCTGATTATGATTCATATTATACTAGTTCATTTTCACTTAAGGATCTTAACATTTATTTCATAATATAGCGCACAATTTACAATATGATATATATTGTTGTACAAAGTCAGTCAACATATTTGATGATGAAAGATTTTTTGCCATTATGTTTTTCAAATTTGCACACTAATGTGCTACCATTTACTGTAAAAATGACACTTAAAATGAAATACTATAGTCATTTTATCATTGCTACTTAGAGATATTAGTAAAAGGCCAAAAGAGCAGGGGAGAAAAAGGCTTAGTGGTGAACAGTGTGAGCCAACAGCGTGATGCACAGCTAAGTGGGAGCCTGTGCAGAATCTGACAAGCACTCTGAATTGAAGGCCACAGGGTGGGGGAAATGACATATACTTATGCAGGTGAACTGGTAGAGCTTGCAGCATGTGAAAACACCTTCCTGAGATAGCTAAGAAATACCATTAACAATCCCAGAGCTGCAGGACTGTGAAAAGATGAGGTACAATAAGCACTGATGGGAAACCTCAGGAAAAATCATTCTACAGTGAAATGTTAGATGACCCATTTATTTGACAGTGTTTTAGCTAGCTCTCTTAAATAAATGGAACAGAAACAACAATAATTTATCATTGTTCTACCTCCTTGTCTCTCATATGAACCTGAATGTATTAGAGCTGTCTGACTCTCTCCTGCATGATTACATTAGGACATGAAGTTTGATTATTCATGCACGAAATGGTTATTTTTTAACTTATGGAATATCCTTTGCTGTATCAATGCTGTGATTAAAACAGCTCTTCACTGCATAATTAACACCTAAATGTATACCGGTATAACTATATCAAACAGAGCTGAGTGTCAATGATGCCATTTACACCAGCTGTCTAAACTGTATAGGAATTTTCTACTTCTGTTCCTTTTAGGAAAATTCCTGTTCATGCAAATCACATAATTCTGTGAAAACTCGTCAGTTTTAAGAAAAAAAATATAAAAAATTGGCATATGTTTCTTAACGCCATAGTAAAGGTTTCTTATACACTAAGAACACACACTCAGCTAATAACAGAAGACCCCGGCACAAGTCTTTCCTCTCAGTCTCTCTGAGAAGGCACCTGTTATGTGGAAGGAGGAATGAGTGTCCAGCTGTTCTTAAAAGGGCTTTTACATCAGAGGAAACACACTGCTGGACGACATCCTTTGGTACCACATCTGAAAAAGGATGCAAAGAAAATGGTACACGTTCCAGCCCTGGTTTCCCAAATACCATGTGGTGTGGGGCATGGGAATCATTGCCACATTGCCTTTGTCTGGAGAGCAGAGCTCAGTGATTTTTTGGATCAAATTTTGAAAAGAATATCAAAAGATATTTCCATCTGGAAAGCAGAAATTCTTTCCATCTGGAAAGTAGAAAACAGGTACAATATTTCTGTCCAGTTCAAGCAACGCTGGAGATACCAAGCCATCTCATAAGAGAATTATTAATTTCAAATTACAGTAATTTCTAAATATATAAGCCAGGTTTGGGTAGCCCAAAATCTGTTTGGGTACCAGATAAAGAAGTAAAAAAATCTTTTTCTTGTCCTTGTTCTTTGTATTTTCATAGCTTCAAGATCTCAAAGAGAATCTGTCACTAGCACTAGCTGTAGCAGACTCAATGAAATCACAGGAGGAAAAGAAAATTTAAGTCTAGACAGATAAGAGCAGGCTGATTATGCCAAACTATTTTATCTTACTGGTAAAGGCAGGAATACAAAGGTTGTGGAAAACACACTGAGAAGCTAATTTATTTGGGGAAATGCTTCAAATGATGCAGTACTTACAAAATGAGACTGCAGTCATATCTGCTCTTACAAAATGGAAGAAAATACTCCTGTAAGAGAAGGCACTAATGCATTTGTAACACCTTAAAAATCCGTGTCACTATTTGTTGTGCATAATCTATATGAGATAAGTGTATACGTACATTGTTAAGCTAATGCTGCTTTTGTCCATAACGTGCTTATGGTAGTTTTCACATGAGGTTAGAATGAATATTGATGGACATTTTAGTAAATTGGCTATAAATCTACATAACAGGTTATTAAAAGGACATAACTTTTATAGAAACACTCCTCAAAGACTACATGGGGGAAAAATAGTACGTACGATAGATTATATCTCTTTTACCACAGACATCTCCTCTTTAAAATTCCTATTTTGTTCCTCCCAACTTGCATAGCTAATATTGCATTTAATTGAAATCTGAGATCAGAAGTTTATTGTATTATTGGACTTCTTTAAACCTGCATACAATCATATTTTATTTGAGTAGGCCCATTGACATGAATATCCATAATCATGAAGGAATGCAGCACTGTCCTTGAAACTGTTGTTAAGAAAAATAGTTTGTTCTTTATTTCTGAATATTAGAACACAAAATGGTTATAATTTGCAAGCTAGTAACTGAATCTCTGTTTGCAAGGCAGTAGAAAAATTAAATTGAATGGAGAGTCAAGCAAGATCACAGTTTTTTGTTGTTTTTTTTTTTTTTTTTAGTATGCATGTCATTTTTTCCTAGAGATTGAATCAACAGAAATATCCAAATATTTATTGTTTAATTACTTGCAGTTTAGGGGTAAATACACTGAGCTGTTTCAAAGTGATTTATCCCTCTCTTAAACTGCATACAATCCTCTGTTAAGTATGTTGATTTCCATTTTTATTTGCATGAAAGAAAAACAATTATTTGACATAATTACTGGCATGCTGTTGACAATTTGTCATTTGATTCATCCAACATTAATATTTTCAAGGGCAATTGTTGTGATAGTCTTACCATCCCTGTAAACAGTAAATGGTGATTTTTTTTTCTTTTTTCCTTTCCCTGCACTGTTTTCCTATTTTCCTTTCCTTTATGATGAATATTTCAGAGTTCTGTGCAAGGGGTTGATCTATGCATTCATTTACTGTTTTCTTCATTCACCTTAGCAGTACTGCAGAAATACCACACACTCTAAACTAAAAGAAAAAAAAAAAAAAAAGAACCGGAAGGAAGCAACTGACTGTAAAACAAGAAATATTCAAATTCAATTTAGCAGTGGCAATTGTAATTGGTTTCAACAGTTGAAACACTTCCAAGCTTTTATACATAAAAGCTCAGATGAAAATGAAAGATCTGCAATTCAAGCTACTGAATCATCTGCAATGGCACAGTTTAGACTGCAAAAAAGAAGCATCTGTTCTTATTCCCTGAATTCACTCTAAATATGTGAATTAAAATGTTTCCACAGCCTAAATGGTAAATAGTATGTTTTCAATGTGCTTGTATGTCCTTTTTCTTAAGGAATTTTTTTGGGGCACACTACCACTGACTTCAACAATTCACAAGTTCTGTCTGAATTGGTAACTCAGCTCTTGAGGACCTAATACTGTGTACACTGTACCTAAATACACATTATTACTAAGAAAATGAGCACTTCAAAGGAGAGTTTAAATATCTCTGGTTTTCTGCCACAAGGTTGTTTTTAGTATAGGCAATTAAATTTTCTCAAGGCTAGCTATACTGTAGGTGATATTTTTTTATTAACAAGTGTTTAAGCACTACAAAATTTTAATAAAATCCAACTTCTGCTCCTGAAAGGTGTTGGATACCCTCTAGTGTTATTACTCTAAATGGAAGCAAAGAGCTTGAAGTACCTCATAGATGTTTGGACTATTCATTCAGGCCTGCTACAAGTTAAAACTTAAAATTCATTCAGAACTTAATGTTGGAGTATACCAACATGTCATTTTCTCCAAGTACAAACTTTATAAGCAGAAGAGTCAGGGCTATAATAAATAGTACCTTGATGATTTTCAAGCACTATATAGTACCATTAAGCACAGCACAAAGCTACATATTTAAGAGAGAATCTATGAAAGCAGGTTAGACATATCCTGATTTTTCCCTCGTACTAAGTCCTTACTCCGCAATTTTAAGTCTTCCAGCACGAAGTATTAGATATGGTCACTGCTGTATTGGAGATCACATGAGCATATCATTAAAAGGCACTATTTTTACACTACTGTGTGATGCAAGAAAAGTGAAAAAGTTTATCATTACTCCTGAAAAAAAAACCTTCTAACTTTCTAATTAACATGAGCTAAAAGAACTGTTTGTCAAATGATGTTAAAAGATCAATTTATTTCCTCAATCTTTTCAAGCGTAAATTTGAACTCCACCCACATGAAGTTTAACCAAGTCAGATTATTGAACTGCGAGTCTCTATGTACATAAGCAATAAGCTTCCTGTAAACCAACCCTGAATTTCTGGACTGAATTTGAGTAATTTTTTTCTTTTTAGCATTTACTGCAAAAAGTATGAAACATCACTTAAGGAGAAATTGTTTTAGGAATTGTTTTAGCTACCACAGTTCTACTGTTCTGTAAGGATGTTCCAGCTTTTTCTCACTTAACTGCATCTCATACAGCCATCCTTTTCCTCAGACAAAATACAGTAGTTGTTATTCCTCAGTGTACTTGGCTGTGACAGAGCAGACTAGGGGAAGCACAGTTTGCATTTGTATCTATTCCTCCAGAGACAGCCATTATCTCTCCATTATCTCCTAAAAATGAACCTGATAAGCTGGACATATGAAAAGCCTAGCCTTTAAGATTTCAGCTAATTTGGCATGATTTTCCTGCTTCTGATGTCACTCACTTTTTCAATACCTTTTTGTTAGTACTTATGAAGAGGAAACGCAATTCTAATAAACCAGATGGCACCAAATGATACAGTTCTCAGAAAAAGAACATTAAAAGAACATTAAATTAAAAAAAAAAATTCTTCTAACTAACTTATTCTTTTGACTTGACTTGAAAATCTGAAATATAGCTGTCTGAATATACACTTCTTATAATTTTATAGAAAGAATAATTTTTTTAACAAATTATTTCCATTCCATATTATGATGAAACTGAGACCACTTCAGACTGAAAAACATGCCCAGTACTGCTGGTTAGAATATTCAGATGGGGTATAAGAAATCCCTTCCTGTCCTTTCTTACACATAGGGATGGACAAGAAGAATAATTTGAGTCCTGACTGCTAGCCTTGCTCGCTGTTCTGATTATTTAAGAGATAGAAGTAAGTAAGGAAGAAATGTTATTTGTTATGATCAGAAATTTCATTCATGACAATGGAAAGAGTTACATTTCCTTAAAAAGTTCTGTTCTTAACAAAGCCTATTGCTAAATTAGAAGTGGCAAGTTGAAAAATTGCACACCAGAACTATACTAACCCAATATACTTTGTATAGCCCACACCAAAAAAAAGAAACATTATCCAGAAATATGTGTTTGTTGGTTCTGCTTTTTCCCTCTCATTCTGAATTCAAAATTACATTTATCTTCAGGGGGAAAATAAAAACAAACAAAAACAAAAAAAACAAAGGAAAACAAGCAAAACAAAATCTCCTCTGAAATGGTCATTTTCACTCTACTGTTGTCTTACCCCGTAAATTTAAAACATAGTAGCTCCATACTAACAAGAATATTTGGAGGTGAGACAACTCATGAAAGCTTATATGGCATCTGAAAAGTTAACTCTGTGGGTGTCTTTTCAAATACCGACAACCAGTGCAGGTTTTCCTTTACAAAAAAACATTCTTTCTCAGCATGCAGTCTTCTTGAACAGTCTTCTGATGTCCACTAACTCTTGTATACCATAGTAATGGGCATTCTATGCAGTTTCAACATCTTCTGGCTTTGAATCTTTTTCCAGACTTATCATCTACACCCTTTTCATCCACTCCCGCTGTGAACTCATTGATATGTGGGACAGTAGCTGCTGCAGGAAGGTCACAGACAGAAAGCACACTTGAATAGACAGCATGCTGTTGAATTCTGGATGCAACTTTGCTCTAATACACTTCTTATTATCATAAAAAATGTCATATCTTAAACAAAGAAATCACAGTTTACAAAGGACAAGGGCTTTAGGACAGGGAAAAGCAGGCAAATAATGACTGTTAAAGGAAGAAGCTGCCATTCCTGACATTCTGCTGGAAGAAAGAACCAGAGATTCAGAGACTAACCCACGAGGAAGAGCTTAATCTTAGAATATCACATGAAGTACTTGAATTCTGTACCTGAGTGATAGAGAACCATCTCTCTCATCAGACCACTTCATATGGTGTGCCTGGAAATACCTCATTGTTGTTGTTGTTACCATTTATTGCTGTATTCTGAGTGGTTTTTTCCTTGTTATCTCTCTTCTATTTTTAGACTTTTTTGTGAACACAAAGAATTTTATGATGCCACTAGAAACTTTTTAAACTAAATCTTCATTAGTGATTTAGACAAAGGGTTCGAGTGCGCCCTTAGCAAATTTGCAGATGGCACCAAGCTGAGTGGTGCAGTTGACACACCTGAAGGATAGGATGCCATCCAGAGGGACCTAGACAAGCTTGAGAAGTGAGGCATGGGAACCTCATGAGGTTGAACAAGACCAAATGCAAGGTGCTGCAACTGGGCTGAGGCAACCACCAATATCAACACAGGTGGGGGGATGAACAGATTGAGAGCTGCCCTGCTGTGAAGGACGTGGGGGTGCTGAGCCATCAATGTGCACTTGCAGCCCAGAAAGCACGGCCAGGAGGACAGGGAAAGTGACACTGACCCTTTACTTCTCTCTGGTGAAACCACAGCCAGGAGGACAGGGAAAGTGACACTGACCCTTTACTTCTCTCTGGTGAAACCACACCTGAAGTGCTGCATAGAGTTCTTGGGTCCCCAGCACAGAAAATTTTATCACCATAAAAAACAAGTCAGTAACATTAAAAACATTGTGCAAGGCTTTATCTGTATTAACATAAACCAATATTAGTTAAAACTGTTTGAGTTTTACGGAGTGAGAGTACTCATTTATTTGAATGGGGATCAATGATTCAGCAGAATTTCTTTAAACTAAATGTTGTGTACATATTCATACTATAGTGGCCTGTATCTCATATTTGAACTTATTACACTAAAGAACTTGGTTTCCCTATACCAGCCATAGAATTCAGTTTCTAAGAGTATCTCAGAAGGTTAAACTGGATTGAGCAACCTGTTCTGTGACAGCAAAAACATGTTTCAGAGACTGTTGTACATAATGGTGATAAAATTTTCACAAGGATATCTCTTTGAAGAAATTATGTTTATAAATTTATAATTTTCTCATAAATTATATATAAAGAAATGTTGTACATTAGTATAAGAACCACAAATCTGGATGTGTATTTATCATTCATGTCTGTCCTGGGTTACTGCACTTGAATCAGCCCTTGTCAAAAAAAGAAGACACAAAGAAAAACAGTCCCATAAATATAATGAAAATTTATAGTCTTAAGTTTTAATTCTCTTTCTACATACACCTTAAAATAAGCTGCTCCTTCATCTCATGCCAGGTTTGATTTATGGCATTCAAAGCAAAAATATAAGAATAAAAGACATGAATACTTGTTATCTCCTAGTAAATTATAGTCTTTCACATGTTGGTATTTTATAGTTTGATGCTAAGGAATATAAATATGAAGCACACTATAAAAGCTTTGCCAGTTATCACCCAAAGGACTTACAAAGATTGTTCCTAACTGTCAGATCTTTAAATAACGGTCAAGTAAAATAAAACTGGAAGCCATGGGGGGACCTTCAATTTACCATGTAACAGGAAATTACTTTTCAGAGATTTCTCTGCAATAACAAAATGGCATGAATGCCATTACACACATAAGCACATTTCTATGTAAGACCACATTAAAAGGAATCTGGGAAATACCACCGAGTAGGATAAGAATCTCAGGGAAATTCTTTAATATCCTAACTAAATTTATTTGTTTGTTTGTTGGTCTTTCTCAGTGAGTGTCAAGAAGATGTGAAAAGTATTTTCAGGGAGATATAAAGTGAACATTTTGATAGCTTTTGTTGGGCTCATAGGTCCATTCTCAATGAAAAGCTGGAAGAGGACCCAGCAGACTAAAACACAGAAATAAGTGGTCAGATGGGAAAAGAAGACACAGCAGTTCATGGTGATAAGGACCTCTGTATACAACAATTCAGAGGAAAATTGCTTGCAATTCTTCTAATATTTTTTCCCAGAAAATCTAGGCTACTAAATGGACATAAGTGAGGCTTTTGACAAACATAGAATTGCCAGCAAGAAACACATAGAATAAATCAGACATTTAGATACTCTATGGCTTTCAAATTTCAATATCCAGATTTCACATTCATAACAATACACACTAACAAATTTGACCTTGTTCTCTTCTGTTTCAAGAAAATACATGCCCTGTTGGTTAATCGATAGAAAATGCTTGACTTCATTAAAACTGTCTAATTGAGCATGAAACCACGCAGAGGAAAGGTCACATACAGCAGGTTGCTCAGGTTTTTAACCAGCAAATTTTTGAATATGGAGAATCCATATCTCTGGACAATTCATTTTCAACCACCTTCAGAAGTAAATAAGTTCTTTCTTATGTTTTAACAGATTTTCTTGTATGTTGATTTGTGCCTGTTGCCTCTTGTTCTTTTCACTGGCATTACTGAGAAGAAAGTTCAATCGTCACCATTCACTCCACCAGAGATTTACACACAAGGATGAGATATCCTCTTGTTTTCTCCAGGCTGAAGAGTTTCATCTTTCTCAGCCTGTTCTTGTGTGACAAATGCTCCAGTCCCTTCATTACCTATGTGGGTCTGTGCTGGACTTGCTACACTGAGTCCCTATCTCTCCTGTAGTTGAGAGCTCGTAACTGCACCCAGCACTCCTGATCTGCCTTACCAGAGCTGAGCAGATGGGAGGGATTGCCTCATTTGACCTGCTGGCAACGTTCTGCCTAAAGCAGGAATTCTTTCTAGATGAAGAATACTGAAGAGGTGCTGGTTGGGTAAATTTTCCCATAAATACATTCAAAGTGAGGAAGAAATGGAAAGCAGCCAAACGAATTCTCTTTTGAGCATCTAGATTCAGCTGCAGGTGATCTGCAGCTTTAAATATTATATGGCTTGCAGGTATTACGGATAGTTTATGAAATAAAACTAAACAGAATACCAGTAATATATGTGTCTGATTAACTGAGTTTTTGATTTACTATTCCTGCTAGAGAGCTGAAGGTGGTAAGATTTATTAATGTTACTGTAGGTCAAGAAAGGCTTTTGGAAGGTGCACCTTTTATGTGTTTCAGGAATTTCCTGTTTTCACCTGTTTTTCACAAGTTATCAATGAGAATACTTGTATGTGAAAGGAAATACATTGTTTCGGAGGTATGTACACCATAAGCTTTTTAACGTATGGCAATGTCGCTATGCCCAGTCCCCTGTCCCTACTCTTTCAAGATCTGTGATTGAACAGAATCTCTCACTTGTCTCAGTTTTGGGGTGACCATGCAATATCTGTAAATTGTAACTTTCAGGAAGATTCCTAAATGTCACCTACATGAATTTAGGTTATTGCAGGTGACTAAGTTAGCAGGAGCACACTCTTAGGTCTGCCCTGAGATGACTAA
Organism: Ifrita kowaldi; assembly: GCA_013398055.1. Taxonomy (NCBI): domain Eukaryota; kingdom Metazoa; phylum Chordata; class Aves; order Passeriformes; family Cinclosomatidae; genus Ifrita; species Ifrita kowaldi. The sequence goes on along the minus strand of VZRS01014134.1, from coordinate 496,873 downwards.
TCAATTGTACTCACAAGCACTATTGTTTTTCTGACACACTTCTCCCATTTTGGGGTTAATGCAAAACTTACTCCATGATTACATGCTTGGCAGAGCCAGAGTCCAATCTTCTTCACTGAAGTGATGACTGGAGTTATTTTCTTTAAATTTCTAAAGTAATAGAGGAACATTATTGTAGATTACAATGAGCTGTTACATTACTGAGAAAAGTGGTTTTCAGTTAACATGACCTGGACTGAGTAAGCAGGAAGTGAGCTGTATGTTGGTATAACTACACCATTACTGCATAGTCTAAATGCAGAAAAATTCTTACACAGTATAGTCAGTTACATCTTTACTAAGTAAGCAGATCTTGCTTGTTTGAAATGTAAAGAGAATTCCCCTTGCACTCTTACACCAACTATGTTTACCCACGTACAGTGTAAGCAGGAATAGGCAGACCCTGCAAAAGGCTGTTTGCATATATGGGACTTGTGGAAGGTAGAACAGTTAGCTAAGCAGGAAAGGAGTTGATCTCATCCAGGGTGGCTCCTGGAAAACTGTTCAGTTGAAACAAAACATAGTTAAATGTTATTTCTCTATTTTGGAGCAGAGCAAGTAGATAATAAAGGAGACCGTGAATCCTTAGTATTAGGTATCATGCAGCACATTATAAAAACAATCTCTTCTCTTATTTCAAAGAGAAATAAGAAAAAACATTACGCTCCATTTTAATGATGAAAAATTCAGGTTCAGACTTGCTGAAAGCAATGGGGACCTTCATAGGAGATGTGGAAACTGAACTCGGACATTTTGATTCCAGTCCAGTTTAAGAATCAAGGCCCCATTATCATTAGGCTGAAATACAGGACAGTTAAGGGTATGGACTATAAAACTGAGTAAGCTTTAGAACTTTTTCAGTCAGCTAATGAGCAATATTCAAATTAACTCTTATGAAAGCTCTTTAAAAAAAGAAATTATGCACTTGGGCATTTAATATGCTTTCTTTTTTGCATCAGTTTTCAGTCCAGTTTTTTAATTTTAGGTTCTTCATCAGCTCTTAGCAGAGTACACAGTTTTTGTATGAAATTAAGTTGCCAAGTTTAGTTGAATCTCTATACAAAAAAGAAAAAAAATTTAATTCTATTTCTCTTTTAAATTTATCTCTAAAATTATACTAAAGTTATAACTGAACAGTTTAACATAAAAATATGAGAAACTGATATAATGGCATTCATGAACTTACTTTGAACCCCCATGCACCAGTTTGCACTCCATATTTGATTTGCATATTTAAGACGTTAGTACAGAATTGTGACACAGCTCTGATATTGTTTCTGTCTTCCCCCCTCTGCTCATAAAATTTGAAAAATAAATTGTCAGCCCTTGATTAAAAATGCAGGATGTTCACTCAATATATAGAGTCACTGATCAGACTGTGTTTGTGTTTGAAACAGGATTTTCTTGTGCAAAAGGAAGGACGTCTGTGCACACACGCATATTTTCAACTTAATGCTCTGTGAACAGTTTCTCTGAAGTTAGGTTCTACTCGAAGTGTAGGAAGCTAAACATGCACAGAAACCTCTATAAGGTCTAAAGAGAACCAATCTAAAATGATAACCAACACCTTATTTTCCAGGTTTTAAAATACAGCAGCACATGAGCTGAGCTCTCCCCAAACAGGTAAATTATGGCAACTGTGGCATTACTGACACCTCTTTTCCTGACTCTATTGCTTTTGTCACCACCTTTGTCTGCCTCACTGTTGCTCTGATTGCTTGCATTTATGTTGGTGACAGGAACAATGACAGCAGGCACAGCAGCAGGCAGATGCAATCTGTGAGATACATTCTCATTTTGGATATCTTTTGGAAAAAGACAGCCTTTCATATAGTAGAATATGGGAAGTAGCACAACGTGCAAGGTGGATAAAGGATGATCGACATATACTCTACATAAATTCCTTAAAAGCAAAGGACCAAAGTGTAGCAGGAAATGTAGTTTACATTTGGCATTTTTATTCTATACATTTTTAATGCTAGCTTGTAGTATATAAACCAACAGTCAAAACAGCCTTTGCCATTTTTTTTTTCTGGTTGTTTTTTGTTTGTTTGGTTTGGTTTTGGGGTTTTTTGTGTGTGTGTGTTCATGTATTGGAAAAATTATTGGAATAATTTATTCTCAAGGAGGAAAATGCCAAAGAGAAGGATATAGTTATTTTGACTAAAACTATGAACTCCCCAAGAGAAAGATAAAGGAAGAATGAACTGAGCTGCAAATTTGTAAAAAGTATTTTCTTTTATTATTTTCCTGTTCATAAACTGAGGGAAGAAGAAAAGAAAGAAAAGTAAAGAGAGAGAAAAAACCCAGAGCCAGAGTCAGGGACTTTAGGGTTCCTCTTCAGAAAAATACTTCCATTTTCCTGATCTTTATTTCTCTTTATTTGACATGAGACAAGGAAATGGTATTTGCGGGAAGGTTCTATTTTGAATAACACAAGATCTCTTAAGATGAAGCTTCATGCAGCAAAAGTACTGTAGTTCCATCTGAGTCAAACAGGTGACTTTTTCTGATTTAGTTCATTGGTTCTCTTTGTCATCTTTATGTGTTCATGGGTAGCTGCCATTTGTAATCCCTTATTTCCTCACGCCCACTGTAACAAACTGTTTCTCAGATACAATTTGCTCAAAAACAACCAACCAAAGCTGTGTACAGCCATTCAAATAAAAAGAAGGAAGAGGTTGAAGAGATTTACAGAAAACTATAACCTTTTAAGGTTAAACTGGTCTTCTAATCCCCCCAGTACAAAGAGTGAATGTCACACACTAATTCTAGCATTACAAATCCCTGTGGAAAGGAGTATTCCTCAACACTCTTGCTCAAGTGTTAAAGAGAGCCACAAACTGCTTGCACAGAGCAGGGAACGCCTCTCTGGCGTTGGCCTCTCTATCCTTGGCATTGATTCAAATAATTTAGTCTTAGAATGAGAGCTTATGCTTTCAACTAGTAGTTACAGAAAGTTTTCCCTCCTCCACTTTAAAGCAGCCACACTGCTGTTAGCAATCAGAGGTAGCTAGTTCCTACCTGTGATAAGTACTTGTGCTGGTAATTACAGCATTTTTTTTTTCCTTTTCTTTCAGGAATTTATAGCTTCCCTTAAGCCAGAGAAGGAAAAGAAAAGAGAGAATAGTCTACAGAAAGGGGAACAGGGAGGGAGGCACAGAGGGACAGGTGAACACAAAAGACATTTGTAATTTCTAAGAGTTTGAGAGAACACAAGTGAAACAAAGCTAAAGAATGCTTAAGACAAAAAAGTTACCATTTTAACAGAATCTGCTACCCACTGTAGCTTCAGTCTTACATAATACAGAAGCACAATCTTTCTAAAGTTTAACAGATGTAAATAAAATATAAGTACATTCGCTACAGGTGATTCTTAGAGAAAAATTTTTGAAACAACCTTGGTAAAAAAGTAATAATAACCTGGACTGCCCATGACTTTATGCAGCAATATGTATAGTTTCACCATTACACGTTCCAGGCCCCATGCACAGTGCAGGCAAACAAGACTTGTAATAAAGGACAAATCTTTTATTTGGCCAAAGTAGCATTGCTGGGGAAAAAAACCCTCAAAAACTAGACAAGCTTTTAGGCACCCAGGCCTTTCTTTAATTCTGAAATAGAGACAACAGCTACAATTCTAGAGCAGAATTTACCAGAGTTTAACAAATAAAGGACTAAAAAATTGCCTTCTGAGAGAAAAAGTAATTGGTACTAGCAGAATGAAAGAAATGTTGCAGGGAGCAGGAGAAAAAAGATGAGGAAAAGAGATGAGGTGCAGTTCTGTTATAGGAAAAAGAGAGACATACACAGAATCGTAGGAGGAGAGTTGCTTTTTAGGGATATTGAAAGCTAGTATATCAATTCAGTGATTTTTCTTTTCTTTACTGTTTCTTCATATCTTCTTCAACCATAATAGCAGCAGCAGCAGCACCATTACTGGGACACACTATTCAGCACAGCTGTTTAGGTAAATAATATGCTATTACATTTCAATTGCAAATGTTGCCTCTGAAGGCAGGGCCAGGTCTTTCCTGAACTTCATGCAATGTCTTCGCCTCTTCAGACATTCATTAATCAGAATTTTTCAAGATAATTTTAGAACTACCCTTGCACTATACTGATGAATGATCCCAAAGACCCAGTAAGTCTATCCTCATAAGCATTTCTTGATTGTTATTAAAACCTTTTGCTTCTCTGATACCTGAGAGAGGACATGGATATTCACAGATGTCAATCACAATGCCCAGAGTTTCTTGGCTGACAGAAAGGAAACACCTTAACCATAGAACAATTCTTTTTGAAGCATTTTTTGTGCAGGTTTTTTGGTCAGGAAAGCTGGGGATTATGATAAATTTTACACCATTTTGCTTTACATTTTTTTTCTGATAATACGAATTGCATTTTGTGCACAAATTAACATGATCCTTTGCATTATCTGATTATCTTCTATGGCTCTGCTATAATGAGCTCATACAGTTACTTATCACAGTAATTGGCACACTGTATGTCTGTGTTTCACAGTATACATTTTGTATTTTTAACAAAATTGCCTTGTGAACCTCTGCTTCCTGTTATTATCTGGTCCATTGGCCAAGGAATCACAAGAAAAAAGGATGCTTAGGTAAAGAGGAAGGAATCTTTTTTGTAATGACCTGACTTCTGTCTATACATTTGAGATCAGAAAAAAGAGGGGAATGGGACTGATCTTACTTTGGTGTCATCTGAAACACCATAATCTTCCTTGACTTCATAAGTATTTAAGATAAATCAGGAGTTTCAGTCCATAATTTACCTTGACAAGTGCTGATGTCTGGAGTAACATGAAATAAACAACACCTCAGTTCTGTTAGGTCTTATGGACTAAAGGGGAAATAAAAGTGCTCAGTAAAAATGTGCATCTTGGTGTTGCAGGTGTTTTCATATGACCACCTGGGACAATTCTGATCCCAGAATTTTGGGGAAAACCTTAGAAAAAAGAAAACTACACTGTTGAAAAGCTATCTAAAAATTCTACTCTGGGCTTAAAATTTTACCTGCTGTTATGATCTTAAAAATCCTGACCACCATATGTGATCCACAATTTTAAGTGGATATACACAGTGACTTTTTCAAAATTTTGCAAACCATATTTTTACCATAAATTTCTGACATGGATTGATTTTCACTTGGAATAAAAAAATTTTACTATTTATTCCCAGCACTAATCTGTTATTTAAGAAAATATAAAGTTTTTATTTAAAAAGCCTCTAATTTACAATCAGACTCACACAGTATTTCAGAGATTTCTTTATGAAGTTTTCATTTCTATTTAATTTGCATGAGTAAAAAGTATAAAGTAAAAAACCCCCAAACTCTTAGATTTCAGGAATTTATTAATTAGCTTAGAAAATGTTCATCTTTTCTAGAATAACTTCCTGACAGATGAAGAACAGGAAAAAATAATTTATACTTCAGATTTAAAGATTTTGGATTTTTTTTATTTATTGCTTATTTTTTTTATATATCACTAATATTTACAATGACTATCTATTTTCAATGCTTATTATTTTTAATTTTCCAGTACTGCCTCCATTTCTATATATTTCCAATTACCTAAGAGTACCTGTAGGAATATAAATTACTACCTAATAATGACTAATTAAAATTAATATAAGATTACTTAATATTTTAAAAGTAAATTATACATCTTCATATTCAGTCGTGCTGCATTGGTTGATTGAATAAACTATAAACAAATGTATTTATCTCTACTAAATGACTACACTCACATCACACCATTTTGTCTACAAGGAGGGTAGGAATTCATGTCTTTCTTTCTAATTCAAATTTCTAAAACTGAGACATGTCAAAATTCTCACACAGATGAGGTATATTGGATTCAAATGATCTCTAAAATGTTTTTCCCTTTCAGTCTTAATTAAATATTTTATGGACATCCTATCAAGCAGCCGCTTATGCAATGAGAATAGCTACAAAATTCCTATCAGCATTTCAGACAGCTTGTATTAGCTTCAGTAGATATGATTTTTCAGCCTCTTATAAGTCAAAAATAAAAGTTAATTTATGAAATCATTCTTGAATAGTATTAAAAGCAGCTGAGACTAAAAATCTAGGACTTACCAAGATCTGATTTCCAAGACTAGTGTAAGCAATCTAGAAAGATGGACTGGCTTTATAGGACTATCAAACTTTACCTGCAAACTTTCTATTTCTTTTATATCAAATTTTCTCTGTAAATTTCTTAAAACTAACAATTTCTTCTTGAAAAAGCAATCAAACGAAACCACCATATTTTATTTCCTCCCGAACCCCATGATAGGAATTATACATGAAAAACTGTAACAGTATTTTGTAATATGCTCCAAAAACTTTCTAATCCTTAACTCTCTGTTATTTGCCTCCTTCACGTTGGGGCGTTTTGGCCGTCCAGGAGGCCGCCCCCTGTCCATCCATCCATGGCCCTCCAATGGGCGGATGAATCAGAATCCGAGGGAGGATCCATGGGTGGATCCCCAGTTTAAAGGCCTCGCCCCTCGAGCTAAGTTCAACCCCCAGTTCTAGAAAGTTCTGTGCAACTCGATGAATGATTGGTTGGTTCAGGTAGTCTCCTCCCCTATTGTATTGCAATTGGCTGTTTGTACCCAGGTTCCTCCCCTTTGATCCTTCCCCATTGGTCCAAGTTGTAATCTCCTCCCCTTTTCCCTTCCCTTAAAATCCCCTGCATGTTTCCCTGTCCCTCAGATATCTATTTCCCTCCAATCAGCTGATAAACCCTCTGGTCTTTGGAAGAGATATCTCTCCCTCGTGTCCTTTGTCTCCAGGATTACAGGGTCACTATACCCTCCAGCCTTACGAGAGCGTGCCTGCTGCGCATCAGCGCGCACCCTCGGCAGCGACGCCCGACCATCGGCAGCCTAGACTCGACACGGACTTTGATACTCGTGTCTGCAGGCAGGTCGCTGGGCCGACCTTGCGGGAAGACGCTTCCCGGGGGCGGACAACCCCGACGAACTGACCAACGTCTAGCGATACCTTCAAGAAAAACAGTCTTTCATTTCTAAGGTGCACACATATAATTTGTTCAGAAATTCAGCAAACAGGGCATTCCAATATGAATATCATATTTACTTATTCACTTTGTACTTACTTTTCAATGCATGAAAGAAAGATTTTACAGCCCACCTGCTGTGCTGTACAAAAGCTTTCTATGAAACATTAAGAAATTTCAGATTATACAACATCCAAGTTTGATGGCAAACTTTATTCAGTTCTGCTCTCCAGCAGTTCCTGATCATTGTAAACAAACAGTATTGAGAATTGGGAAGATACTCAGTCCAGGAATCTGTACTCTGAATAAAATCCATTCTTCCCAGTAGAGAACGGAACAAGGAAATCACGGCATTCTGTGAAAAGAACAAGCCTGAGGTTTTCTCACAAAAAGGAGAATAAGGATGACTAAAAAGTGGAGTTAACAATAGCATTTGAAAATCAAGCTGCTAATAAACCAGATTTTCAAATGTATATGCTTCTTAATGTAGTACTGGGCTTTTTAAAGGAAATTAGCTTTCATTGAAAGAAAAGTCATAAAGGTTTGAATTGATCCTATAGATATTGTCAACACCCATGAATTAGTTTCCACATAAATGGAGCCCGCAGGTGGTACGACTTCCAAATGGATGCTGAAGCCGAATCTCTGTGTACAGGTTGGAGCTCATGAGAGGCAGAAATCGGTGTCTCCATCCTCTTATTCACTCACAAGAAGAAGGAATGTAGCAACAGGAGTGAAAGACAATAAGGAAGGTAGGATACTAAGGAAGTAGCATGTTTGAAACTTAGTGGTTAAAAGAACCAGTAAAAGATGTAGGGCCTGATTTTCAACCCATCACATAACATTATTACTTCAGATGTTGGTATCCATGGATCCTGAAGTGACTTGCTTTTCCCTTGCATCATATAGAAAAGCTATTCAATTAAGACTAAATTGAATTCGCAGGAACTAGCTATAACAACGTGTCGTCATGGCTTCCTAGGTGGATTCTGTCTAGAGTATCACATGGGAGACTTGCAGTGTGTTAAATCTGTTAAATCAGGTTTTCTCTGTAGGAACCAAAGCTTTGTTTCAACAGTAGTTGTGCTGGGAGATGGATATATGCCCAGTTCTAACTTGAACATAGGGTTGTGAGACAAAGACAGGAGTATATCCATCCCTGGAAGACAGAAAAGCCTTTCAAAATCTACAGCTATGTGACTGGAGGCAAATAAAAGAAATCGCTCAAAACTCTGAATCACCTCTTCCTGTTGGTAAAATGAATTTAGTGATATTTCCTTTCTTCTGGTCCTTTTTTGTCGGCTTATAATTCAAGCCAAAAAATTACATATAACATCAAACTATCACTAAGACTAAGCCTAAAGATGTATAATTGACCTAGAAATATCAGAGCTTTATTTCTAAACAACACAGCTCTTCATTGATATGCTTAGCTTTCCAAAAACTGGTTTACAGAGCAGATGCACCACCATACAACTTGGACTTATTCAAGATGTTTGCCCTTCATTTCAAGTGTGTTCTCTTGCTGGATACTCAGACCATCAGGGGTATTTTATGGTGGGATTTTTCAGGGTGTTTTTGTGTCCCTTATCACATATCACACCCAATTCTGTCTTTTCTGGGAATGTGTTAGTCATGTTGCTAACATAATACACTACTGAAGGACTTAAATATTGCGGTCATTATCACAGAATATATAATTTTGAATAAAATCTTTAAGTTCTTTTGTCTTGCTTTTCTTTCCCAAGACATTGTACTCAGTTTTGTGACAATTCAGCCACAGGCCGTTTGGGGAAATGAAGTTAGCACATTATAGCTAGTTTCCAGATGGACCAAACAACAGCAGCTGCAGCATCTGGTTTTGGCTGGAAGCCTAGGGTGTGAATGCAAACCACTCAGTATTTTATGCACAGTCAGTGAATATCTCATATCTCCTGATTACAATACACTGACTTGGAGTGGTTATTAAAGCGAGTTACTGCTAACAAGTGACAGACTCAGACAATCCTCACAAACTCCTTCCTCTAATATTTAACTGCCTATTAAAAAAAAAAATGAAATAAAATCAGCGTAGTTACAAACCTAATAATAATTACAGACGAGTATGACATTGGCATCAGAGCTTCTACTGTGACTGCAGCAAAAATTGTAACCAGGGATCAGCTCTTGAGCTTTGCAACAGCTGTGCACATCTGTAATTATGTGAATTTATCAGCAATGGCAGCAGATAAATAGTGCTACAATCAATAAGAGACCTCTCATTCATTCAGGATACCATGGGATAAGGCTCTGCCATGGTACAGATTTCTGTGTCTTCCACAGAGAGCACAGTTTTCTGCAATCAATTTACAGTTGCCCTGTAGCAACCAGAAATGTAAATTAGATCAATATCGAGTGTAATTAATCAATAATTATAAATAGAATAAATTATTAAGCATTAATAATTTTAATAGTACTTAAATTTTATTAAAAGATCAGAAGATTACATCTTCTAAAATTTTAGAGCAAATTAATGTTGAAGAATTAAAGTGAATAGACTTGTTTCTACTGATGCTCACTATTGAGAATAACAAAGACCAAAGTTAATAAGCTACTCAAACCACCAGATCTTTGTCATATAGGAAAGCCAAAATGCTGGTATGATTTTTCCTCCTTTCTTACTGTAGTACGGCACTGTTTCATGTACAAGAGCGTGAGAGGAGGAGATAAATAAAAATGATTATAAGCTCCACAAAATCAACAAAGCAGGAGTCGGAGATTTGTGTGGGAAACGAGGGTTACTGCTTGTAAATAATAGGCATAGAACTAGAGCCTGAACAGTCCTGAGTAACAACTTGTACCTGAAGTTTCAACAGAATTTACCTTTGAACAGTAAGAGTGTTAGAGCTCCTATCCTTTTCCAAAGCTAACATTGGGTACACATATGCACAGAAACTTTAATGTGTTTGTTAATTGTTCCAGCATTCTCTCAGAGAATATTTAAATAAGTTAAACAGAAGATGGTAATAAGCAATAATTCACTCTGCAAAGGGAACTGTATTGAAAATCAGAGGGCATGATAAAGTTAGGCCTGAGATAATGACGGCTGTTAAGAAAAGTATATTTGAATAGCTTAATTTGGGGATACTTAGAGTTAATTGTGGATCTACAGTGAAGAAAGTATTGGAAAATTGTTTCTGAATATGTTTTCAATTATGTGTTATATTTTTCTGAAATTGTGCAATTCATTTTGGACCAGACTATTATTTAATTCAACTCTATCAAGAAGTCTACTTCAATGACTACAACCAATCACTGGAGTATATTCAGAGAGAACAGACATTCTGTTGGAATAGGAGATTTTGCCAAAGAGATATTTTAGCTAAATTCCTGAGCTAGTTTAGTTCTGTGTTTACAAAGACTTGGATAAATTACTTTTAGTGTTCAAAAGAATAGATTATTGGACCAAAGATTCATTTTTCTTTTTAAAAAATTAATTTGACAGCTCTTGATTTGACCACTCAAACACATCTTCGACCATTTAATAATCCATACCATTTACCAATACCATCTCAAATGGAACTTCTTTTGGGGAAGTACAGTTCTAATCACAAAAATCTTTGAATGATTTTTAAGAACATTCTTGATATCTGCTTGAAGTGCGTAGGGAAGCAGAGGCTATTGTTAAGAAATACTCAGCATTCATTTAAATGCAAACTACTATTGTAGTCTGCATTTTAATCTTCTTACACTACACTGTTCAAATCAGAAATATATTAACATGTGGTTGCAAACTATTCTATTGCACGCAGGCCTTTTTTCAATATTTATGACAATAAATTATAACAAATAGTGATCAAAAGAAAAAAGAGAAGCAACAACAGCATTTACAAGTCTGTCATATAAACAGCATTTATGGGTCTGTCAGCAACAAAAGAAAGACTAGGGAAAATGTGGGCCCCCTCTGGAAGGAAATGGGAGACCTGCTTATCCAGGACATGGAGAAGGCTAATGTATTCAATGATTTTTCTTGCCTCAGCCTCCACCAGCAAGTCACAAAAACCACAGGCAGGGTCTGGGAAAACCAAGAACTGCACACGGTAGGAGATCAGGTTTGGGTCCATATTACCTGAAGGTGTACAAGTCCACGGGACTGCTGGAGGAAGGCACTAAGCCAATAACCTTCATATTTGAGAAATCACGGCTGTCTGGTGAATGTCTGACTGACAGCTCTCATTATTCATGGCTTTAGTTCAGAAATTAGCTAAAATGATACTTAAGTCCTGGGTTTCAGATACTGTTAGACTAAATTGAAGACGCAGAATATTGATGCTTTTTATAAATTCAGAAGTTCCTTGCTAAAAGATGCTAATGTATGTGTAGAAATTTGATACAGAAAATGAGCTAAATTTTAATGAGTATAAATTCATGTCATTTAATGTACTTGCTAAATGTTGAGAATATGAAGAATCTTTGTAGATGCAGTAGCTATTTCAAAATTATCCACTATAATTTTTCGTTCTGTTTAATATGAATGTCTGGCACTGACTACCACTGATGGTAGATTATATGGTTTATTGTTTCCACTTAATTCAGTTACACTAATAAATTATAAACTCAAAAATGTTGAAATAAGACTATAATAATTTGAAATTAAATTATAAACATCTTTAAGCATAACATAAAAATTATGATTCATTAGCTTTATGATAACATAGAGCCAGTGTAACTCTGTGGTTTTACATAAAATATGTATTTGATCACAAAATTCTGATCTCTCAATGTATAACAATGGATCTAACCTTTTACTATATAGTATGTATAGTAGGCAATCACTCTTGAAACCATAAGGTGTTTTCAGCAACATAAAGTGCCCAAATATTTTAAGCAGTGTGCTTTATTTTATGTGTGCCATGTGCTGGAAGCCACAACAGCAAAACACTGATACGTCATTGAAAGACTATATAATGTAATATGAAAACAACTTGTATCTTATGACAAAAATCTCATGACTATCAGATAGGAGTCAATTTGAGACTGCCTCAGCTCTATTTATTGCAATATAGCTGAAACACAGCTAACATTATAGCACCTACCCTCCTGGTGGTTCACGTTTATGATTTACAGGTGTTACATTTAAAAACAATCTGTTGGAAGACTACTGAATATTGTTTCATCAGATAAGAAAATCTTATATAGGAATTGCATCTATTTGTTTCGGTCTATTTGAGGGTGAAACAAGGCATCATGAACTCTGCTCTTCCTTGGAGGCAGTGCTCATTATTTTTTCAGCAATGAGTTCTTTCCTTGCTTGGTTTGAGTGAGTTGTTTCTTTCTGCCTGCATACCTGTAAACCAATTTAATTGAGAGACCCACACTTCCCTAGCTCTGTAAAGCAGACTTTATAACAGTTTTTCCTTCCTACTGCAGAGAAAAAAAATTGAAAAAGGTGATCTGCTCAAGTATACTTTGCCCTAGAGGAAAATTTGCAAATATACTTAATGACTCTGTTTATCACTTTTCCTAATGCACATGGAAAACAATGTGATTTCTCTCCCAAGTTTCTTTTCCATTTTTTTTTCTTATGCAAGTGGAAAAATTGTTCTTATGTGGGAAATAGAAGCCCTACTGAAGCTGAGATGGTAAAACTGAATAAAAAATGAGATTCTGCACACAGTAGTGAAGAGTAACAGCAAAGGCTGGTAAAATTTTTCTCCTTTTGAAACAGCCACTAATAAAGGAGCCACTTACCATTTAGAAAATGCAGTTGCATTAGTATATGAAGTTACTAACTACAAACCATATATTAGTAAGCAGTTATTTCAAATTGTCTGTGAAAAATTAAGTGTTTACATTTGAAACGCACTTTCATATTAAATGTGATACTGACAATGGCAAACACAGTTAAAGATATAATAGTAAACAAAATCAGTTTTGAAAGCTGCATATAAAACACATATTTTATCTGGTTTCCTCTTTCACTGAAAACACCAGTGCTCTTTACATGCTACGTATGTTCAGTATTTGCTCAATACATTGTATCACTGGAGAAAAACAGCTGCTTTGAGAACCTGAACTGAACCTAAGTGAAAACCAGGGTCTCCTTAGAGAGAGGCTTCTTTATAAACTCCAATCAGCATAGAACAATCTTAACCACACAGAGCTGGATCCTCAGTTCACACACACTGCCATAAATTGTTCAGAGGCAACAGAGGTTGCTACTGGTGTAAGAAAAAAGTGGAGGAATAAAGGAACTGTACACTGATCATACGGCATAAAAACAATGGACAGCTTAGCCTACAGATGACAGGGAAATTACTGTTGTTTAAAGAAACAGCTGAAGAAGGGAAAAAAGAACATACAGCTGCAGTAGAGAAAAATAAAACCTAAAACCAGCACTAGCTGAAAACAGATTGAACAACAAGGATGAGTATTCAGCTGCCAAAAACATACTATAAAATTGTACAGAAGAGGATTAATGATAAAGTCATTGGGAATCCAAAATACTAAATAATTCTAGAGTAAACATAACTGATGATTGCTAGAGATAGAATATATGGATGGGAATATTTAATTTGTCTGCAAATATGTTTACTGTATTTGCCAAGGATAAACCTTGAAGTCCTGTTTACATAAAACTAAATCTAAATACTCAGTAGCCATAATAACATAATATATTAGTTTTCTAGTTTATTTTGGATCATTTGACTACAAACGACTATTTGGATTGTTTGCTAGGATCTTTTTGACTTAAGTCTTCAATATTTCTCAGTATTATTCAAATGAAGACTCGACATATTTATTAAATTTTCACAATACTTTATACTTTTTCTCCTTAAAGGAGAAAGACAGGCTTAAAGATCTGATACTTAAATAATAAAACCAGAAGAAAATATTGTGCTCTTATCAGAAAATAAAACTAGATAGATGTATGTAATTTTTTTGTGTGTTTTTACTGGCAGTATTAAATGATAGCATCACACCTCTGCTATCCACACCTGACCGCCCCCCACCCCCCCGAATTATACTATCTACTTAAGAGCCCTACTATTAAATACATCTTTTAAGAATAGTATTGCCTGTACCATTTTTTGAATTGCCACCCTTTAAGAGAGTGCTGTGTTCTGAAGGCTGCATTTCAGCTCCTGCAGGTAAAACTAAAATTATGTTTAAAAACTGCAAAGCCTACATCCTCCTGGTAATCTAGATAATTTTTGCCAAGTGGAGAGGATATCCCTTTTAATGTGTCTGTTCCCAGGGAAAAACCCAAAAGGAGGCAAATGTGACAGCTGTGAATTTCCTGTCTAATGAAATCTAGATCAGGACTCCACATTTGTCCCTAGAAAGAGTGAAACCTTCTACATCAGTGGGGCTAAATTTGTGTTAGCATGTTCATAGCAATGGGAAATAAGATGGCTTACTAAATCCAGGGTTAAAACTGATCAGTTGTTAATGGTAGCAACAGGTATACCAGCTGCCCACAGACTACTCATGAATATATTAGTATATGGTTAATTGTAAAACACTTCAATCAGAAGAGGTCTTAACTTTCCACTGATGCCAAATTAATTGCCAAAGCTGCCAGTGGGACTAAATTAAGACAAGTAGGTGAAGGCTTGATTTTAACAAAAAAAACCACAACAAAACAAACTAAAACACACATTCATTGAATGTGTGCGAAAACACATTCATTGAAGAGATAGAGGGAAAACCCAAAAATAACTAATAATAAAAAAAGAACTAGATCAGTATTTGGGGAAGAGGTTCTACATTAGTTATCGATGTTTGCCATATTTTTTATCTTTTTCAGTTTTGCATTTTGACCTGTCACGTTTCTTTGTTATCTGTTTCATACAATGAATTTTCATTCTCTTTCTCTTAATTTATAATAAAATTGGTAAAATACCAGATCCCTTCTCAGCAGAAATACCTGACCATCCCAATTCAGCCTAGAAAACATGGTTTTCTCCACATGGTCCTTATATTCACCAAGCAACCAAACATAAAGAAAATTATTAAATGTTGAATCAGATACTGAGTAATGTACTCTTTCAAAGGCATTACCTAAGCCTAAGTGGGAAATTGTGTGTGTTTCAAATTTCTGAACTAACACCAGCCTTAGCTTGTTCACGTGGTTCAACCCTGTACCCCCTAGACAGGGCTTTTTCAAATCTTACAAGCAGTAAAACCTCATTAGTACAGCTCACAGGCTTAGCCATAATATATCCTTAGCAGTTCTATAGATTGTTTTATTGTACTCATCATGTGCAACAGATGCACCCTAAAAGGTGCAAAAGAACATGAACATTAAATGATAAAGAAAAAAGGGGAATCATTCATATTTAATACCTGGAGAGAAATTTCTCTTTAGGTAGTTTAAAAAAACTAGTTATTTATGCATGATTTTCCAGGAAAAGTTTTCCATTAAAACAAGTGAGGGAAACTTAACAATACACTTTGCCATTTTGAGGGTTATCCATAAGTATTTTCAATTCATCTTCATACGTTATATAAAAGGACTGGAAAAAGTTGCAGTGCTTAAGAGAGGATTCTACTATTATTAGGGAAAAGAGGAAAAAACCACATAGAAATTTTTCCTGTCAACAATGTTTTGTGTATTAAGTTCATTAGCTGTGGTAGTGCAAAATGAAATCATGAACCTATAAAATACAGTAAAAACATCAATTTTGTGTGTGAGGAGCTTGGATAATTCTACTAATATGCTGTGTAAAACTCTACAAACATATACCAGAAATTAATAATCTGGAGTATGCTTTTAAACAACAAACAAAAAAAAAGGACTTATCTACTGTTTAATGAAAGAGTTTTGTGGGTGAGATAGGGTAAAAGAGAATTGCTAGGGTGGACAACTGGATGGAAAGGCACAATATACAGTGATAGTGACTAGGGAGGGGAGGGGAGGGAAGTGGCAACAGTTCACCTCAGGAGCTGAGGAGTGAAGTAAAAGCTATTTTGCTCCTATCTTCAACATTAAGACAAATCCCACAAAATTTGAAGATAGTGACAAAATAATTAGTTCTTAATTTTTGAGGATGGCGAGAGAGGAATTAGTTTTCAAGTGCTCTTTTTAAAAATGTAATACATGTTTATTTAGCTGTCAAAGGCTCTGAAATGACACTGCCTCTAAAAGAGGGGAAGCTGAACAAAACTATTTTTAGGAGGATAAGTTGGCAATACATGTTCCCATGCTAATGCTTCTGAAGACCAACTACAAATGTATGAAATATGATCATGTCACTGTTTGAATTGCATAAAGCTTTCTATTAGTTTCATCTAGAAGAACTAGAAGGCAGCCCTGCACCAGAAAATTTCTGCATGCCAGATGATACAGGAGAAGAGGATTCTCCACTCTACCATATTCTCTGTCAGTAGAGAATAATTATTTGCTGCCTTATGAGAAAAGGGAATTCAGTACATTGCAGAACAACAAAAGTTATTATTCAGCATATTTTAACAAAATCATTAGCTTCAAGTTAACCATTAAATAAGACAAGGCAAAAAACAAGTAAATTACTTTTGCTTGGCCCTCTGGCTTTGAAGTTGCTTATCTTATGCAATAAAAACACCTAGAGAGGATATTAAGTAATTGCTGGATTAAAGACAAGCTGGGACTGGAAACCAAACGCTATTCCAACATTTCTATGTGCCCTGCTTTGTTAGATGCAGTCTATGGACTTGCATTTTTGACTTCTCAATAGCATGCTCTGAGGACTGATCACAGACTTATTTATTTGTTTTCTCAGATGAAATGTGGCTATGAACTCCCCAAATTGAGAAAAAGATAGAACCCAAATCTCTTATTTCTTTGACAAATGTCTCAAGAATTTTATCAGAGCCTGATGGTTTTATCTCTCATTTCTACTTCATATTCAAAGATTAAATCCTGTTCCTATCTTTTAAATGTAATTAGAGCCAAACCATAGGAAAGGATCCCAGGAGCATTTCTCCCCTAACATTAGGTCAGATAGTTACAAACATGAGTTCAGTGGCATCCCTCTTGTTAATGTTTTCAGTTGACAAACTTCCTGAGTTCCTCTGCTCAGTACAAGAGTTCTAATAGATTAACCTTATCATAAAATCAGAGAATGGTTTGGGTTGGAAGGGACATTAAAGTTCATCTAGTTCCAACCCCTCTGCCATGGGCAGGGATACCTTCCTCTAGACCGGGTTGCTGAGAGCTCCATCCAGCCTGGCCTTAAACACTTCCAGGGATGGGATGTCACAGCTTCTTGGACAGCCTGTTCCAGTGCCTCATCACCCTCACAGTGAAGAACTTCTTCCTTGGTATCTAATCTAAACCTACTCTCTTTCTGTTTGAAATCATTCCCCCTTGTCCTGTCACTACATGCTCTTAAAAAAGTCCATCTCTGTCTTCCTTGTGGGCTCCCTTCAGTTACTGGAAAGCCACAATTAGGTCACCCCGAAGCCTTCTCTTTTCTAGGCTGAACTCAATTCTCTCAGCCTTTTCTAATCCCTCTATCATCTTGGTGGCCTCCTCTGGACTCACTTCAACAGGCTGATGTCCTTCCTGTGCGGGGAGCTCTAGAACTCTCTAACAGCACAGTCTTAACTTCTCCTAACCTCCTTTGGCAGTGAGGGAAGGTGGTGATCAGGTTGGAATGGTTTCTCCATCCCTCAGGCACTACACATTTTAATACACCAATAGTACTGACCTTCCATAAAGCTGCTTGCTTTTTTTTTTTTTTTTGCTCTTTTCATCTTATATCCCTTCTACTTTGCAGCAGTTCTTACTGGCCATTCTGCATCTATATTTACAAGTTATACTCTTAACTAGAACTGTAGAGATAACTCTATACTTCTTTCTTATACTCTTAAAGTTTTAATTTTGCAAAATTTAGGCATACCAAGCTCAAAATTTTGGATTTTTTTCCTTTCTTTTTTTTTTCCTAGCAGTCTTATAGCAGCAGAATAGCTTATTTAACATTAGAAACATGATTTTCACATGCAATAATTGTGTGGGTCAGTCCCTTAGCATAACTTATTTAACAAGTCATTATTTGGTCCTGACTCTCAATGGCAATCTGTTCCTTGTAAGTATTTACCTAATGATTTCAGTCAAGGATTATTAGCACTCTTTTCCCTAAAGCATTCAGTTGGAGTAGTCAGGGGCCATGGTATTGATATTCTATAGCTGTGCGAGGCAGAGACAAGCAATTATCCAAGTCCAAAACTTTAATGATGCTCAGGTGGATTTGAAACCACAATCTGATTTGCCCATTACATCCCATTACATTAGAAGTCTATGTGCTGTAGATTCCATGCTTTAGAAAACAATGTTTTAGTTTTGTTGTTCAAATTACTTTTTTTAAAATATATATATATATAAATATATTTTATTGCTTGCAGCAAAAAATCTTCATCACTTCTCAGTATACATCCCTAATCTATAGAGTACTGTGCTACTTAAAAATCCTGTTCTACATACTCATCTGGTTCCAATGCCCTAAGAGATTTAGAATGTGCTTGATTATTTAAATCATTAACAATTTTTCAGCACTGCTTAGGGATGGTTTTATTTTAAACTGACAAATTGCTTATCAGTAGGCATCAGTGCTAAAAAAACAACCAAAATACTTTCATTTCTCCTCATAAAATAAATAAATAAATGAATAAATGTACAATTCAGAAGTTAACAGCAATTAAGTTGAGCTTTGTTTAGATGGATATTTCCTGATTGCGGCAAAGAGGTGATACCAACATTTGGAATTTTATAAAGGGTAGAAAGTCACTTTGTTTTTTGTTATGGAAAGTACACATATGTAGACAATTTATAAGGCATTCGTATTGAGGGGGACCCATGGTGTTTCAAGACTACCTAAAATTTGAAATTCCTCTTTTTGTGATTAATAAGTCTTATTTTTGTAAAAGGAGTGGATTTTAAGTATGTTTGTTGAACCCCACTGTTAAAAAATAATGCAGCTATGAGTGAGAAGATAATGAGTGAAAACGGGCAAGGATGGATGGCACCTGGGACTAGCAGCCTTGATAGCTACTCACACACCATACAGTTATATCCCTCAAGCATACCTTTGGACATTTGGTCACTTGGAGTTGAAGGCAAAGCACTGAGGGTTATTTTGGCTGTCAGCTTTAAATAACAACCAACTCCCTGCTCCCTTTCTGTTTAGCATATGCCTCACAAACAAGGAGGATCACACTGCTACAAAATGTTAGGCTGTAGTGATGGGCGTAATGACCTTTACAGTGTGTCACATCCTGCAGAAAGGTATCTGTGGTGATAGATTAAATTGTATTTTCCTTTCTGACCGTGCCACTCCACAGGAGCCCTTTTTTTTACAATTACTGAGATTGCCTGGGAAATTGGATTCTTATTTACAAGCAGTCTTTTGATTTTTTAAATTTTAATTATCATCAATACACTGGAGTTTATACTTCATGTGCTGTGCTGTGGGTTCCTGGAAGTGTCAAGTATTTTGCTTGTTGTGTAACTATTGTTATGCATCTGTTATGCAAGATACGCTTTTGGACACTGGACTATTACATGCACCACTATTATATAAAAGAACAGGCTTTTCCCCATGCATTTACCACGAGTTTTATGTGGCACAGTATGTTTTCTAAGGACTCTACTTTTCCAGGAAGGCTTTAGACAGAACATCATGTTAAATACAGAAACCTCAATTTATGGGGAAAATATTTCAAAGGAAAGCTTTTACCCAGCTTATAATACCAACTGGAAGGAAAAAAAAAAATCTTGAATAGGGGTAAAAAATCTATTTAAATATTTCAGAGATTCAGTAACTACACAAATAAAAGGGAACATAGGGTTTAAGTCCTCTAATAGTATAAGAGAATTGTGGGGTTTGACAGCTCTGAAAGTACATTTACCGATCTTTTTATACCAGCTCCTTTTCCTGTTTGCTGTCAGGGCATAGTCCTGACCAACCTGACCTGTCATTATCCCTACTCGGAGCAGAACTCAGAAAACCCCTCAGTCCCTACTGCCACAGCAGAAAAAATTTCTGGCAGTTTTTTTAGGACATTTGCTTGGTGCTTGAAAAATTACAAGCTGCTCATCTGTAATGCTCTCAATATAAACAGTGAATTCTTAGAGGTATAACATTTTAGCTGTACTGAATGCATTTCGTTTTAATATACTGGCAGTTCTTGGAAAAGGCTTAGAGAAATGGTTGGAGATTACCAGCCAGTCCCAGTCCCCCTGATAGCACTGCACCCTAAAGGGAAGTTCTGCGCACTTGGCTGCCTTCTGCCCACCTCATGGCAAGATGTAATTCCTCAAGTAATTCCTCACCTCCCTGTTATATATTAATGCATAATATCATTATAAATAGGCACTGTTGAGTCAAATATGGGAGATCCAGCTTTACCTTAGGTCAATATATTTGATTGAACTTGCTTTTATACTTCCCACATTTTTACCAGGTCAGACATGCTCCCTGCACAGCCTATCGATAAAAACCTTATTTCAACAAGAAATTCTTTCTCAGCAACAAAAAAATCTCACCTACAGTGTGCCTCTATGAAAAGTTTCTTTTCCAAGTAGATGATACTTTTCTTTCTCCTGTTCTAATTTTTTCCCTATGATGAGGCATTTGACTTTTTTACAGCAAACTGATACTATTTATAAGAAAAGAAAATAAGCATATTTCATAGGACTTACTCTTTTATTCTCTGTGAGATACCAAAACTAACTGAAGCAACTGTGTCAATATTTCTTCTGCCTTCTTCAGAGCTTGCTGTGATGCATTTCATCCAAACCTATGCTCATATTCCAATTTATTCAGCTTTTCTTTCACATTTCTGCTTCAAATGTCACTATTTTTTCTTTAGCTATTAGATTACATACCACTAAATTGAGAAATAGCCTTTATCAGGACATTTCCCAAGGAATGGAATTAAACTTAATGATACTTATCAGCAAGAACTGCAGCTTAATTGGGATGGTAATTTGCTTAACTGGGATGCCTGTAGGTTATTTACTGTAATCAGATAAGGACATCTGATCCTTATTTTCCCAAGAAGGTTATCAAAAGTGTTAGTTCTAGAAAGATGTTGTAATTATATCCATGTAATATTTCAAGTGTGATACTCATTTGAGTTGTTCAGCTGTTTGCAGCTGCATTGTATCTTTATTCACCATATAGGCTGTAGCACAGATATCCTCCTTTCAGGCACAGGGGCCAAGGAAGAGACATTCTAAGGGTTCCCTAACCCTTAGGCCAGAACATACCAGCTCATGTTATGAGTGAACTGGGAACTCATTCATTCATCACAGCACGATCACACAACCAGGACTGGACTCATGAAATAGTTAAATAATGGCTAAAACAATTACAGAGTAGCTAATGCCAGCAAAAAATTGTTCTTGTAAGGTCCTTGAGGATGTACATATACAACAAGGACTTGAGCCACAGTGATAGTATAACTGTAAATGCTCTCTCTGAACTGTTTGGGAGGCTACATTCTCTGGGAGAGCTATGTTAAAAGACTGTTCAAGAAAGTGTTTCAGCATGCTACTTTATTTCACTATGTTTTAGCTCACTTGGTCAAATACAACAAAAGTTGAACTGCTGGCAGAAGACACAATAGAATTTTTAGCTCCTTAATGAGACAATAGTTTTGAGATGGGTAGGACAACAGAAAGATTCTTCAGACTCAAAATAGCATTTTTCTAATTATACTCCATCACAGCATTATGCAGATGAAAGTATTCAGTCTCTCAGTACTAGACATAATGGAACCAATCATGCAAAGCATCACTTTCAAGATAGAGGTTGTTACAATTAGGACTAAAACTAACAAAAAAATCACTCCCTTTTTATTTTTTTTTCTTTTTCCTTATTAACAATTTTACTTCAAGTTGGATGCAGCAGAGCTGTAAAAGTTATAGCTAATGGACAATCCATTTTTGACTGTTCTCTTCCTGAAATTCACTGTAACTCTTTTCACTCCATTGAGTCTCATGCTTTGCTTGAAGGTCAGGAGTTTACTCCATCTAAGCCATCAAAGATCTTAGAAAGCAATTACTCTTTCTTTTGCTTTTCATTCTCCAATGGGCATTTTTGCTTTCTGCATCATTGTACAGGACTGTGCTGAGCCCAAGAACCGTTTGCAGACCTTGTCTGAAATTTTGGTAAAAAAAAAAGAAAATAATAAAACCTGGATATTTCCATAAAGCTACATTTTTTGCTCTTCATTTTTTTTTCTTTTTTTTGCAGCTACTGATGTAAAAAGGAACCTTTGCAAATTCATTATTTCACAATAATCTGCATGATCACTATAGTTTCTTGGATAAGGGAAAGACAATATTAACTTATCAGAGTGGTCTGATAACTGTTTTGCAGTTTCTCAGGTTGTTTTCACTCAGCAATCTCATCCCAACAATAACTCACAGAGTTTTTGTGTTTGTTGCAGGACCTCACTAACAGACAAGAAACAGGCAAGAGAATGTGTAAATATGCAGTGAACTTCAAAGAAGCATTTATATACTTAATCATAAAGATATTCTTTCTAGTCCTACTGCTGCTGACATCATTGGACGTAATATTCTACACCTGACTCATTTTCCCAAATAAAACAAAGTATTTCTGTTTAACAGTTCTATTTTATCAGCACATTTTGACTCAGATTTCTAGGACAGTTGAATAAAGAACAACTTCAAGCTATTTTGGCATGCTTTGAGAGATTGATCAAACTTCTGTACAGCAGGGGTCATATGAGCTGTTTTAGCAGTGTCCAGAGATGGTCTACTATGTGCAGCAATACTGTACAGCTTCTAGAGAGTATTCCTAGACATCAGTCTTTTGACAGGTATTTGTAAAAAACCCAAAGCTTTTCAAGGCAGCATGCAGTCTATTCCCTGACCCAGATCCATTAGTGTGTCTTAGACTGGTGATGATGACAAAGGCTGTAAAGCTCTGGAAACTCTTTTCCAGGAGTTTAGTGCTGCTGACACTATTGGAGCTGACTTGAATTCCATGTTCCTATGTCAGAGCTCTGCTCTTGCTCTTTGCAAAGGCCCCCTGATCCTACTGTAAGATATATGTTTCCAGTTAAAAACAGGAGCAGTCTCTAAAATCTAAAGGGGAAATATGGACATACAGTCAGTGGTATAGCCACATGGAAATACCAGTGAGCTCTTTGAAACCTAAGTAAGCTTGTCTCACCTTTGAACTCTCTGTGGGAGCCACATACACTGAGGTTGGATACTTCTTGCTCTGTACTGCAATCAGCCATCCTTCTTAACTAGTGGCAACATGCTATTCACAGTAATTCTATTTAGGATTTTTTCAGTTCCCTCCACTGTGTAATCTAGATGCAGAGACAAATACTATTTCTTGAGCCAAAATCTCTTGATCTCTTTATTCTCTGAAGCATGAGATTATGATGATGAATGAAATGGTCTTCATTTTTTCTACACAATATTCCACTTGCATTTTCTGACATTCACAATTTAACAGCCTTTTACATTTAAGAAAGTATATCAAGACCTCACTATTCTTTTCTCCAAAAACATGAGTTAAAATAGCTTTGTAGCTTTTCTTTATGTGAAAGAACAAACAGAGTCTTTTCCTATCATGAGTTTAGATAACTCATAGCTACTTAAATAAGAGGTATTTCTACAGTGTACTTTAAAAGATTTTTCCAACTATAACGATTTTATTTACAGCTGACTTTGCACTTAAGTGATCTTGAATTTATACATAAATAAAAGCAGCCTGCAAGACTAAATTCTTCAAGC
This sequence comes from Ifrita kowaldi, assembly GCA_013398055.1. Lineage (NCBI taxonomy): Eukaryota > Metazoa > Chordata > Aves > Passeriformes > Cinclosomatidae > Ifrita > Ifrita kowaldi. The sequence goes on along the minus strand of VZRS01014134.1, from coordinate 473,039 downwards.
CATTAAATCCTTGCACATTTAAAGAATTAGGATGCATAATCTTCCTGTGACCTTGATGCAAAACTACATTACTAGCTAGTGAAACAATAAAAACATCATATTTAATTCCAAAATAGGAAAATCTTTCATTTTCAGTACAGAATTGCAGGATTTATCATTACAGCTGAATAAATATCTTGCCATTCAAAAATAGTGTAAAAACGTGATGCTTCAAGACATTTAAAACAAATCCTAATTTTGTACCAAATTTGCAAATAAATTTGGCTGAAAAAATCAATTCTTTCATCTAAGCAAACATTTCATTTGGAAATAAAGATTAAATTAATTAAAAAAGAAAAACACTTAGAAAATTCCAGAAGCCAAAATCAAATGGTTTAGAGTGAATGCTATTTTGACCCAGCAACTTAACCCTAAGGTGTTTGAATGACACAGTATTGACACAGAATGATAGGTGTTTGAATTCTACAGTATTTTAAAAAACTCTTAGTCCCAAATTTCCCTTATCATTTAGCTTTATCAGAGATATTTTATTTTTTGGTTTTTAGTTTCGAACAAGCTGAAATAAAAATGAAGACAATAATGGTCTCACAGACATTTTTTGTCCATCATAAAATATGTTTAACAGGTTGGGTTTTTTAGCCTCTTATAACAATTGAGTTACAAAATCCCAGGAATGCTGAGTGCCCGTAATTTTATTTATGTACTCCTACAGGGAAAATTTATAGGGAAAATCACAGGTAAGTACAGTTCAGCTATGGTAATTGCAGCGTCTCCCACTTTCAGCGTACTTTGTTCTATGAGCTTACTGAAAGTCATGTCTTTCAGATAGGGATTGCTCAGTGGGTCTTAACTAATTTACAGTGACTCTTAAACTGATTTATTTACTTTCTAAACTAAACAAACCCTCAGTTTCAGTTTTCCTTAATTCACCAGAATGCAATTTGCAGCAGTTTAGGAGCTGTCACACTAACCTCTGAGCTTTGCTAGCAGTCAATACTGTGAGATAATCGAGAGGGGCTCTGAAAGCTGGAAAACTGCTGAGCAACTTTTCCCAGCTAAGTCATTCCCAGAACAAATCAGCCTTTACATAGTAATTCAGTGCATACTGAGGAGACAAGCCTCACTTAAATCATTAGCAATGATCTAAACACAATTTGAGATACAGTTATTAATTTATTACTCATTAATATTTAATAAATCTTAATTATCATTGAGGTAAATTATTTTTCATTGAATCTCACACAGGCTTGTAAAGTTCATGCGTTTTTTTTCTCTTTGAGCTCTTTTAATAGTATCCTTTGGGCAATGTATACTGCTTTTCTTAAACCTAAGATTCAAGACATATCCTCACCCAGCTCCAAAGTAACTACTATAAAATGCATTATTGATTCATGAAAATGTATTTCTTTTCTGTAATCACCACACTGCAAACTGGTGTTCATTGATTTGCTTGTGAATCTGTGTGTATTATTAAGATGCAGTGATACGCTGGGCTGGGCAGCTCAGAATGGCAGAAACTTTCCCTAGGGAAACTGAGTCAACATTAAAGAAGGAAAACCATACTCATACCATTTCCTTAGGCAGCATTCCTAACTACCCAAAGTAAGGAATTGCTGTTATTAAAATCACAATGTAGTAGCTCACCTAAAAATTTCACCTGAAAAATCACTTTCCAAAACTAAACCCACCATCTTGGTAATGGTCTCATTTTTGTAACTGCATTTCCATCTGTTTGCAATTCCTAACCCGTGGGCGTTCAGTGATCGTATTCCTGGCAGCCATCAAGGTCAAGCAATGCTTTTCCCTTGCCCCTCTAAAGCAGCACTTGGAAAGCTGTCAGTTATAAGTTTTATCAATTACTTCAAAACTAGTCTGACACACCCGTTTCCATCCGGTTAAATTAACCTCCTTAAATCCCAATAATCTTAACTACTATGTTATGATCTTTGCACTGTCCAACTGCATTTTAATATCTGTGTGATCAAGAGGACAATGTAAGCAAAACACATTCTTTTGAAATATAAATGAATGAATTTCATGATTTAGCTCCTTTTATAAGACAGAAATATTCAAACACTAGAATTCCTACTGAAGAGAATTTTAACTTGAAGTGGTTTCTCAGTAGGAATTCTCTTTTCAGCTGTCACTCTTGAAATAATGTAGTAGTGCAAACTCTTTTTGCTGCACTACTAAAAAACAACCACAGACCAAGAAAAACAAAATATGTGATACTTATCCTTCCTATCCTTTGAATAAATTTGTTTTGGTAAAAACACAAAATGAAAAATTAAATCCCTATTCCCCCAAATCTTGGAAAACATATCACTTCTTTTGCTTAGTGCTTTCTTTTCAGAGCACTTTTATGCTGTTATGTAAGTAAATGAACTTTAGGACAGAAAACTTTTAGGACATAAAATGAAAATAATGTATTATCAAAAATATGTGCATTAGAATCATAACAAGATAAAATACAGCAAGCACATGAAAGTTTCCTTTGGACTTATGTGTGGAAATTTTCCATAGGCAGAGACATAAAAAGGAGAAGGACTGATACTATAACTCTGGCTTCTTTTGTCTTTTTAAGGTAGGTTTTTTTGCTTCTGGTAGATCAGGGGTCTCTTGTGGAAACAAAAAGATTTTGTTAAATGTTCAAGTTGTTAATGGCCTAAAATTCAGCTAAACATTAATTAATTCAAGTCAAATGATCCTCTTCCAAATTAAACTTTATGTAATCAACATACTTTAATCTGCTAATAGAGAAAACTTTAACATGTGCTCCTGTTACGTCTCAGTAGTTGATGGGCACAGCAGATATTTTAAGAAAACACTTTTTGTACTAAAACTTGCTTTGAGATATACAGTGTATGCCTGGAAACCTGAACCAAAATGATATATGCCTGAGAAACTATAGTCCTAAAAATGCTCAGGCCAGTTTATTCCGGCTTTTAATTTCTCTGAGAGACAAAAATGCAGATTAATTAAAACAATTTTAATTTACTTTTCAGTCGTGACAGTAACCTTCTTTCCTATACAGATACAAATCTCTCACAGGCATATAGAGGATCATTAACCTTTTGAAAAAATGTTTTCCAATAGCTGAAGAATGAATAAAAAAGTCAAAAGTATGACCAATTTTCTGATTCAAACTAGAAAACAGCTTTGAGTTCAGGATAATCTGATCTCTTTCAAAGCCTAAAATGGGACCAAATCAATTACAAAGTAATCCATTCTGAGGATAAAACATAACTGTGTTACTGTGTTATTACTTCAGATTTATAAAAAAACAGTCACTACCTTTTTTTTTTTTTTTTTTTTTTTTTCACAACCTTTTTAAATGCCTCCTTTTCATTCAGAGATTTTCAAATACATACTAGTTCTCCTGCTCTGNTCCTTTTTTTTTTTTTTTTTTTTTTCCTGACAAGGACTGAACCCCCAGGCAACATTTTTTTTTTTTTTTTTCCCCCCACAAGAGACATACATTCAGCTTGGAGCTCCTGACAATATGGAAAACACATTGCTACCCAGGGACACAAGTCAGTGGGCTGGGAATTAGGACTCTAGGATCAGTCCCAGCTAAACCATCTTAGAAAGAAAAATTACATGTAACCTTGGAGTTTCTATGGGCAAACAATGAAAGTACATAAAAGTGTTTTCAGTTTTTATGATTTTCTCAAAATACTGATGAATAAAAAAATGAAGATTATGCTTCAATTCATATCAGAATATTGCCTCTTTAGGTAACTCTTAACCTTAGTATGATAAAATTATCATCATGTTTTCTGCAAGAGTTAACCAAATGTTCAACTGTGTTAGTAGCTTTATTATGTAGAGTCTCATGGATAATTGCCATCCATATGAAATTAAAACTTCATCAATTGCGTTGTGCCTGGTTGCGTTCCTAAAAGCTTCGAAAATAGTGCATTTCAGCATCCTAGAGACTGCAAACTAGTAAAAAGTAATTAGACACTTTAATATCACTTTGGCTAGAGCATCAACAAATCCAGTAATAGGTTCCTATTAGTTTTTGTTTTGCATGGTACATACCCACACAAACAAACACCCACACTAAGCAAAACCTTTTTTAGTGCAGGGCTTTTATTCAATTTTGTAGAAAAAAGAAGCAATCATTAAGAAAGAGCTCATGACAGGTTTAACCACTACCAGACCTTAGTTTAGTTAGCATTTCAAGAAATTTTTCTATTGTGAAGTTCCTTAGAAATATTTTCATACTTAGATATCACTTGAAAATACATGTGAGCTCTGGTGAATTACATTTCAGTGAGCTTAGTGCTGTAATTTTTGTAATAGGGATAGCGCTTTTGACAGGAGGATCTTCCCCTCTGGACAAGTGTGCACACTGCATTTGCCTCATCTTGTGATATAAACCATTGGTGTTTTAGCTGCTGGTACAGAAATTAACATCATCATCAAATGACTAGCAAGTGTCTAGAGACTTGTGTCACTAAAAGACAAAGGAGACACCTAAAACATTCATGTGGAAAAATTGTGCACTGCAGAAGCATAAAAAAGCATACACTAGAAAGAAAAAAAAATCTAACAGTATGCTTGGTTGGTCACCTCTGAAAAAATGCCCTGCTAAAAAAAACAAGTTATAATTTCTTTTCTTATCTAAATCTCATCTCTGTTAAGTACTCAGATTAAAACCCATCGCTGAGCTAAAAACATTATGGCCTTTTTTAATATAGTGTTTATCAAACTCAAACTCTTTAACATTTCTTTATAAGCAAGTGTTACAGTAAAATGCAGAAGCAAGGATGAATGTAGATTTGCCCTTAGGCAGTCCTGACTGTAGGCAGATCCAAAAGTGTGAGACATATCTAGTTTTCCCTCTGTCAGAATATGCTTATGATATTAATGTTATTAAATTTAAAGGTACTTTAAAATACTAACATTAAATGTTTTTAATTGTTAAAATATAAAGATTAAAAGATTAAATAAAAATTATCTAAGTATACTTAACGTACCATCTAGAAATATGTATGGTCTACTACATATGTATCAATCTCCATGATTGATACCATCAATCATAAAATGATATATAAGATAATTTTCTATTATGTTAATTCTATCTAATAAAGTTGTCATTCAAAATTATTTTAAGAGACATATATAAAATTTCCCCAAAGAAGCCTCCCAGTAATTTTGGATGAGGCACCCTGAGGCTTCATGTGTTACTGTTAATAATATATCCATCAAAATAAGAATGAAAAATGATAACTTTCGTAAGATTTTGAGAACCAACATTTCTGACAAAGACCATCTCTTCCTTCATCAGTTCACAGCAGAACTTCCAAATGAATTGGTTTCCACTGCTTCCCCTTAATAGGGTTTTATCCCACTTCCTTCTCAGTCCTAATTTCACTTGCTTATCACACACACAAGTTTAGCACCATGACTAAGATATTTCTGGGTTCAACATGTATGCAAATTATTATATACAGAATATGATATTGCAATAGCACTAAATTGCAAAATTATATCTTCAGAAGTTATTTAATACCAAAAAGTTTCAGGAGTGCTCCATTATTTGAAGAGGTGAGTAGAGACACAGTTTAGATATAGTATAAAAAATGATTTAAAGGATGACTGAAAACTTGTATTTTATTACTGTCTATCCTTATAAACTCCTCAACTTTCCAATATTCTGATTGCCAGAAATTCAGTCAATTAGTTCTAAAAACAGCTGACATATAGCATCATCGCTGAAAGTAATGCAGCAGCTGAGTAGTTGAGCATGGCTATTGTCTGCTTGCTTTTACTTCCTTCCATTCCTGCAAGTCAACTAAAGTAACGGTTTACACAGTGCTTAGGAAGTGAATGTGGCCAAACGTACCCCACCTCTGCTACATTTTAAAATTATTCCAAGAGAGGAATCCTTTCAAAGCCCCAAAAGGCAATTATGACTCATTGGGGTAGAAAGCAAGGGTGTCACCTGAAACAAGATTCCAAGTTTATCTAGTAGGAACAAGAAAAGCAAAAAACCCAATATGCTGACCTCTGCTACAAAGATGAAACAATGTCACAAGCTTTTGGCCCATGTTTGTATCTCAGATCTGCGCAGCTCATCTCCTCCTGCCAGGCAAAGGTCTGTCCTCGAGTTCTTCTTGGAGTTAGTTCACAGTAGAGAGCAGCTTCAAAGGGAGATGTGGAGGGCTGCCCCCACAATGATGCATTCTTCATGACCAACGTGTTCTCCAGAGAAGTGAGAAGTCATTTGGGATTACTTCAGTAGAGAGGGGAATAACTAGCTGGGATTCCAATGTCCCAAGCAGTGGGAGCCCAACAGTTAATTGCATAAAAAGAGCGCCACCTTTTCCTCCAGTTTTTGAACTTAGACATTCATATTCAAATGGAGGCTAAGGGGTTCTAAACTCCACATAATCTCTTCTGGAGCCCCAGCTTGAGCAGCTCATGTCATATCACAGCTTTAGGCCAGGGTGACCAAGCATGTTGCCGAACAGAGCAGAGGCCTGATGCACGAAACAGGATTAGCTGCCACTGCTCACGATGCCAGACTTTTTCCATGGGCAATTCTGATTTGCCTGATGAATCAGGTATTATTAATTGAGCAAGTGAAGTAGATAAGGTATTGTAGTATCACAGTCAGTTGATGCAGTTGATGAGAATTGGGGTTGCTTAATTCCAAACATGATAAAGACTTTAAAAGTTAATGTGCAGCTTGTACTGAATAATAACAGGAAAATATTATAATGAATAGTTAATCATCACTTAATTAAATTTTCAGGCTACAAGGGCTACTAAGCAATTAAGCAAATATTCTGTACTTAAGAGCATAATTAAAGGGCCTTCCTGCTTCCTGCATATAACATAATTTCAAAAAGTTCACATTTCTCATGATCATTTCTACCAGGAAATACCTGTGAGGCAGAAAACAGATTATGCAGCAACATTTCATTGTTTCCTCAAGCTGTCACAATTGAAAATAATGTTATAAGCAATTTACATAATAATCATTCATAAAAGCGATTGTTTGTTAAGTCTAGCATATTAAGGGTCAATGCATTATAACTAGATTGTTGAAATAATAGAATGTGATCTTTACAACAGTTTGATACCTGTGAATGATTCATCATACCCTTCCATCTGTAGCTAATAAAGTCTAACTGGTGCTCTGCTTTTGAAACTGTTAGCTGCAGAATTTATATGATGGAGTGTTATGAGACTAGATGTTGTCTAAGGACAACAAATATGTATGCAAATATTGTAATATTTTAGGAAAAAAGTAAATATTTATAGATCAAGGTTTATTAAATCTAGCATTATTTGTCAGAATAATTTCTGGTTTGGAAATCCACATAAGCACTCTTGGGATTCAGAACACTAAAGTCAGTTCTCAGTTTTTGATTTTCAGTAGTATGAGTAAAGTTAACAGAAAAAGACATTTCAGATTAATTCAGTATAAATATATCAGTTGATTCAGACTCACACTTTCCTTCTTTCTCAATTTGTCTTGCTATTTGAAACATTCCTGCCATCAAGGCATCATAAACTGCTAAAAGCAACCGGAGACTTTCGCAAGAATTCAAAAAAAGCAACCACCTCCAGCTCTGTAGTATCTGCTGTGTAGCACTGTTCGTAGAGGCCTTATTAAACCAGTTCAGTAGGATGTTATGACAGAGGTTTTAACTACACTGGGTTAAATTATATACTCCTTATTATTCCATTGGTCTCTACAACAAGAACACTTACTCCATTACTTCCTAGTTATCTTGCCACCCAAACAACCTTCTGTACCTTTCCTGAAATACATACATAAAATCTTCCTGAGTTCTACAGGGCTGGGACAAATCTAATGTGGTTAGGCTCCTTTTAAATGTGGTGTCTTTAAAAGAATTGTTTAACTGTATCATGTCAGGAAACAATGGCCAGTTGAGAAAATGCAGAAGTAAAGGCACCAGATTTTCACAGTTAATTTGTTCTATTTCTGACTGACATTTTGATGGATATTTCTTTGAGTTTCCTCCTGGAAGGCAGGTAGAGCATGATTATTCTAATTTTAGTGTGTGAAGTGCAAGATTAAAAGCTACAAAGAAGGAAATTCTTCATTATTCCTCCTCAAAAAAACCATGAACTGAGTGAGTCATCAGACTACTTTACTATTTATCCTACCAGAAGAGTTTATTTGGATGTCAGGAAAATCATATCTAAATGCCAGTCTACACTTTCTTAGAAACCACTAGAAGTGGTTGCACTGTTTTTCCCACCTACTCACAGTCTACTGCAAGATCCAAAATAATCCCCCAAAAAAACTAACAAAAAAAACCACTCCAAAACCAACCACCTCCGCACTCCGAAAACCTCTATAATAGCAACATTGTAAACCTGCCAGTGCTTTCCTCTGTCTCTCGCTTTCTCTCTGGTTAAACACTAATGTCATCACTAGCGTACACCACCTCATCTCTTCATGAAGACAGCTGCCAAGATCTAACCTGCTGAGACAGCAATGACTGTAAAATAAACCAGGCAAAAGCAAATGAAAAGAGGTTATACTTTTCTGGGGCTGATCTCCAAGTTCAAGTCAGTGCAAAGTTCACATGCACTGGTGTTTAGTCTCAAGAAGAGAATTTAGCAGCAGACAGAAGCTATATGTTATTGACATGTTGAATCTTCCTTAGGATCTTCTACAGTACACATTAGCATTTAACAGTCTACCACTGTTTTTATGAACAGAATGCTAATGTGACAGCACACCTACCTTCACTCCTTCATAATTTTCTACATAAGAATCCTTACAATGCAGAATAAATTTTATAGCAACACAGCACTGGAAAATTTCTTGGAGGAGTTCTACTTTGAAACTTGTTTCACAAATTTCTTGCTTACTCAAAACCAGCACAAGCATATTGATTTCATGGAGGTGCTTTTCATTAGTCAGCTGGGTATCGTTTTGTTAGGACAGAAAAATCCTTTCAACAGCACATTTTCTGGGAAGTTTTTGTTTCTTCAGAAAATGTTCTGTTGGTGTTATCCAAGCAATCTATGCAAAGCAACTTATGGTATTCTAGAAAAAATTGTGCTAAAAATTTGAGATCGATAGGTTGGAGACACTACAATCAGGGATGCCTTTTCATAAAATATTTCTTGAGCCTCACTTTCTTAGCATCTCTTTCAGGTCATTCATTTCCTAGGAGCACACTCAGACTTCTAGATATATTTTTCTTGAGGCTGTAAATTCTGAAACTGTACAGCTTCCAGGGAACTGTGTGCTTTTGGAATCCTGTTTTTTATAACAGCTCGTTCAGTTAAGAATTAAAAAATAAATATGCTGCGATCCGTTTTGCATCCCTTTAAAGTCTGCGGTGGAAGGGAACATATGGTCAAGGCCTGCAGAAAGTCATATACATGAACTATTGGACTCTAGTATCAATTAGGAACTTCTGAATGGTTTTTTCTGCCTATGAGAACTCTATTCCATAATTAATGAAATAAAAGCAAGAAGCAGGAAGAATATTTGTATCACTTATATGTGGGAACCTATTGTATATGCAAAAAATGGCTCAGTCCCTTCTGCAATTCATTGGAGTTTAAAAAATGGAGGTGATAGAAGTGGGTTATTACAAACTGTCCTGTGAATACTTCTCTATATCTGCCATTCATTTCTTCTGACAACAAAGACTCCAAAATGGGTGATGTGAATGTTCCTAAAAAATTTCATTTTAATGGATGTATATTTTGGCAATCGAAGAATTTGATTTCTGTATTTGAATGAAAATAAACCTTAAACCTTGATATACTTTGTAAACCCTTCTATTTTTTAGTCACTCTTAGTTATACACTTAAACATCAAAATGTTCATGATTTTGTGCAATATTCAACATCACTGATATTGTGTATTAAAGGAATTTCAAATCTATTGCACATATGAATCTTAAAATCAATGCAGAGAAGGTAAATCTATACAGGAACAAGATTGCACAGGGTGCTTTAAATTCTCCACCACCTGAAGTCTGTATATTAAAGAAGGAGTAATTTATAAAGCCCTTTCCTACCAGAGGTACTACCAGAATTTGTCATATTTGAAGTAAGCACATGAACAGGATTGGAATGGAGTGCGAGTTACAAAGAACTGAGTAAGGATGCCAAAACATTCCTTCCTTCCTTTTGTCTCCAGAGAGTGATCTGGAAGTCTTACAGAAGTCACTGTCATTGTTCCAACCAACAAAAGAAGGTCTGAGTGTTAAGTACCTGAATAATAATAATTAGAAGGAAGAAAGAATGCACTATGGGGGTTTTTTTCTCCTTTTTTTCCCTTGCTTTTGTGCATCATCTTGATGTTGCATAAACATCTTTTTTATTCAATGATCTTCTCATCAGGAAATTCTGAGCTTTTGAGTTGCAAAAGTGCCAGGGGATTCCTCTTCACAAAATTTCATTTGTCTTTGAATCTGCAGTTTTTGGTCTCAGAAACACAATACCAAAAGTCTGAAATATGAGCATGAGTAACAGCAGCAATAACATACTCAAACTTCTCTGGGCATCTTTGTGAAAGAATGTCAGTTAAACAAGATACTATCACTAGTTGCCTTATGACATAGATTTCCCTCCTGATTATATGCAGTGCTATAAGCAAAACCAACATAGGTTCAGAGTATGTTTGGATTTTTTTTCTCCCATTTATTTCTTTCACAGCTGTATGATTCTGTTACTGAATTTCTCTCTTTGTCTGTTGTTCACTCCTGAGTTTCCATCAAAGATGTTTGCTAAATACTGTTAACACTCTTTTAGATGAAATTGAGAGTTCCCTTTATAAGAAGTCTTATCCAGCCTTGTCTTGTAACTTCCTGGAGTAAATGTTGAAGGAATTTAATGTTTACTTAATGTCAGTTTTAATGCTGGCATACACCGTTTTGGAAATATAACCTAAGGATAATTTATCAAATGAAATTTTCAAAGGAAGAGGTAACCCTTTCTAATCCAGGTTGATTATGTTGTTAGTTTATGACTCTGAAAAAGGTTAATGTCATTTATGCCAAGCAACATAGCTTGCTGTCCTTCTTTGATATTACTTTTTCTTTTTGTTTTTAATGATACAACAAAAATGATTAGGTCAATATAATATTCATAAGTCTTCTCACATTAGGGATATAGCTACTCAGTAACACAGAATATAAATATATATGGCTTTGTTTTCTAGTTCATATTTGTATAAGTTTGCCTTTCAGATGCCCACTTTAATTACATGTAATGTATAGTCATGAGTGTGATTAATGGATTATAGATTCTAGTGTGGTACCATTACCAAAAAGTCACAGTCACAGTCCTTGGATACCTGAATAAGGGAAATATTAATTAGGTATGGATCAGTTATTTTTCCATTTAATTTTAGTGGTACTAAGAACATTTTTCAAATGGTTTAAAAAGAGTAATGAAAAAAAAATTGGAGGCAGTTCAGAAACAAGGATCCAGAATGATGAACGGACTGTAAAACATGACACTAATACCCATTCGACAAAATTCACCCCAAAATCAGTGAAGTTTTTCACATTGTAATTAAGTAGTTAATCAATCACACCTGATTTTTAACTTAATATAACCAGACCCAATGCTTGATAGTGAATGCTGCGTAGAATCTTACAAAGGATTGGAAACACTTTTTTTGAGTCATGGTAAAATTCTAGTAAAATTTTTAGTGGTTAGTTAAAAATGGTCATTGAGGTTTTTTGAATTCTTAGGAACTTGTTTAGTTCAGTTTGGTTTCCAAACACCGGTTCATTAGGTCTGATAGTAGCAGGCTGAGGTCCTGTGAGCTCTGATTGCATACGTGACCGTACTATTCCTCTGGACTCTGTGACTCTGCAGAAAGACTGTGAAATTAGTTCCCTGAGAGATGGAACTTTAAAACTCTGCTAATGATGGATGACCACAGAAAACTAATGGTTTAGTTCTATGTTCCCCTTCATATGCAAGCACGCTCTGCTCAAAAATATGCCTAGTTTGGATTGCTCATTGTAGTTTCTTTTGTGCCTAGCACTACTTCCCTTATCAAGAAGAGCTAATCTGGCCTCATAATTAAATATGCTAGTTACACTACTTGTACTGTTAACCCAAACACCCTCAGGCAGAATCTTGCACCCTTTTTCTTTTAACAAAAAGATGTATAAAAATAATTTTAAGATTTATTCAATTTCATTTCACTGAATGATAGCTGGTTTTTTTTATGTTTACTGACTTAGAAGAATTTTCTATAATATTACAATAAAGGCAAGTACAGTCTCTTTCTATAAGAATCTGGAGGTTAACATCCACAATTGGCAGTTACTGAAAGGAGAGAAGAGCATAAAATATGCTTGCAAAGAGAGTTAAGTGTCCGTCTTATATGCAGAGCAAAGAGAAAAAGCCATATATTAAGCAGTTTTAATAATACAAGAACATCAACTCCCAGATTTAGAGGCCCAGCTCTGAAATACTGAAGTGTAAAGACATTATTTTTAGTTAAATGCAGCACTCCAGAATAACAAAGGTGATTTTCATCAAGCATAGAGTCACAAGCATGAGAAGACTGGGAACCTTGCATCTGATTTAGTACTGAATGAAAGCATTTCCCAGGCAGAGTTTTTTTCAGGGATAAGAAGAACTGTCAAATGCAATCAGAAATTGGTCTTTTAAATTGAGAAATGTAGAATGCTATAATTATCTGAACGAACTGGCAAGCTTGGGCTTGATGACATTACTGATCAAAAGTAACCTCAGAGGTTTTGAAACTTTGTTCTTATTCTGAAATCTTAGGGATTTATTATTTGAAACTATTATTTTTCTGTATCTGTCTGAGTTCTTGTTAGACTACTGTGCTAAATGATTTCTAGATTACTTGCAAATTCTTTTATTGCCATAAAAGATAAAATCAGGCTTTATATATAAGACCCCAAACCAATACACCATCATATTTATGTCTAAAAATTGTCCTTTTTATTTACTTTCCTTTTTCTCTGTTTTTTGGCCTCATAAATTAATACACATATATCTCTAATGTAATCAAACTTAGAAATCATATGTGTTGTATTATTTGGAGAAGTAGTTTTCTATCTTTTTAACACATTTGCCATCAACAGAACATGTTAATTTTTTTTTTTTTTTGGAGGGAAGGGATTCTGCTGCTGTGCAAACATTCTTGCATGTGTGTTGGCTTTGGAGAAAACACAGATAAAAAGTAAAATGCAAAAATTGAAGGATTCCCATCTCCAAGACACCAAAGCTCTGCAGCAATCAAGCACCATAATCTATTTCAGAGTGAGTAGCAGGAGGCTGGACTCAGTCCAAGGCACACTTGGAGACCATCACCTAGAGCCTCCCTGCTCTTAAACTCCAGAGATCTGGTGCTCAGGAAAGCAGATCAGACCTGGATTTCCCACTGCAGAACTTCTAGTGGGCTCCTTCAATCTTTTTTTCTGTTCCAGAAACTGCAGAATTCTGTCCTCAGTCTCTTCACATCCTATATTGTGAGTAAAGTCAGTCGAGTTCACAAGCACAGAAAATCGTCTTCATGATAAGGAGAAGACTACATTATATAAACAAGAACACAGGCTCCACTAGCACTCCCCCAGCTTGGAATATTTCAATATTCAAAAGATAATCACTTGATCTAATCAAAGACTAGTTCTGTTGCAGGTAAGCCTTCATTAAAAAATGTTTGGGTACTTTTTTTTTTTTTTATCCTATCACAAATCTCTTTAAAAAGTCATAGAAGCATTAGGACCTTATAGATCAACTTGTTCCAGCCATCCTGTCATTGGCAGGGCCACCTTCCACTAGACCAGGTTGCTCAAAGCCCCATCCAACCTGGCCTTGAACACTTCCAGGGATGAGGCATCCACAACTTCTCTGGGCAACTTGTGCCAGTGCCCCTTACACTCATAGTGAAGAATTTCTTCACAATTTCTAATATAAACCCACCTTCTTTCAACTTAAAGCCATTTCCCCTTGTCTATTGCTACCCACCCTTGTCAAAAGTCCCTCCCCAGCTCTCTTGCAGGCCCTTTTAGGTGCTGGAAGGCTGCAATGAGGTCACCCCAGAGCCTTCTCTTCTCCAGGGTGAACAACCCCAGCTTTCTTAGCCTGTCTTGATATGAGAGGTACTCCAGCTCTCTGATAATCTTTGTGGCCTCCTCTGGACTCGCTTCAACAGGTCCATGTCATTCTTATGTTTAGGGCCCCAGAACTGAACAAACTAATCTCTGTGGAGTCCATCCATCAAATTCACGTCTCTACAGTTGAAAGACAAGGATGTCATGCCAGGCAGTGTCACATGGTTTGCACAAATCCAGGGAGATTATGTCACTTGCTCTTTCCTTATCTACCAATGCCGTAGCCCCATCACAGTAGGTGACCAAATTTTTCAGAAACTATTTGTCCTTAGTGAAGCCATGTTGGCTGTCACCAATCACCTCATTATTTACCATGTGTTCCTGTAGAAGACCCTCACTATAATGTTCCCTGTCCCTGCTCTCCTTTTAATCCTGACCCACACACTCTTGGCCAATTCCTCTTCCATCCCCAGGCAGAGCTCCTTGCATTTCAGGTGGTCATTGACACGGAGGGAAACACCACCTCCTCACCTCTGTTTCCTGTCTGTCCTTGTAGCCTTCCATTCTAACACGCTAGTCATAGGAACAGTCCCACCATGTCTCCACGACACTACTAAGATCATAGCCCTGCAGGCGTGCACATCTCTAATTTCTGTTCTTTCCCCATGCTACGTTCTTCACATAGAGGCATTTAAGTTGGGCCCCCAGCGAAGCTGACTTAGTGGCTGTAATTCCTTTGTGCTGATCTTCAGGTGCTTTTCTGCTGACCTGTGACATCTCTCTCCTACCTCTGTGCATCTATTGCTGGCCCTGTCATCCAGCTGTTAGGAGCAGGACAGATTGAGGCTCTCCTTCCCTGGCAACTTTAGCGTAAAGCCTTCTCCACCATCTTGGCAAGCCTACGACCAAAGATGTTCCTCTCCTTCTCTGACAGACGGACCCCACCAGCCCCCAGTAGATCACATTTCTCAAAGTGAGTGGCATAGTCTAAGTAGAAAAATCCTTGGCTGTGGCACCAGTTCTGTAACCATTTGTTGATTCTACAGATTTCACTGGCCTTTTCAAACCCTTTCTCTTTGGGAGGAGTGATGAAAAAATAACCTGTGCTCCAAATTCCCTCACTGCCACTCCCAGAGCTCTGTAATCCTTCTTTATACTCCTCAGTCTGCTCACGGCTGTACTGCTGGTGCACACATGAACAGCAGATAATAGTCAGTGGACTGAGAGAAAGAACTTTATTGCCATCCAACAGCTTCAAATTTCACCGTCTGCTTTTCCCTTTCCTCAACTAGAAAGCATAGTGGACACTGAACCAAGGGTAAATATTTTTGAATGCTGAGACACAGAAAACAGGACATGGAGTTACAGGCTTGCACTTAACAGATTTATATCTGGCTGTGTTTACATCAGTTAACTAAATAAAGTAAATAAAGAACTATTTCAAATACGTGATAAGTAACACGCCATGAATAATTCATAAGTTTTGTCCAGTGTAAAAAGGAGATGTTTCAGTACTAACTGGGAAGTTAAAACAAGCTGGTAGCCTCTGCTCAGGAACATTAGAGGGACCAAGAAGAAGCACACCCTTGGCTGAGATATGGGCATCTGGCAGGCTGCCAGGTAGGAGGTGTAAAGCAATACCACCCACACGGTCCAATGACAGAAACAATTCCTCCCACTTTCTAGACTGTGCCTTAGGCTCTGACAGCACAAGATGAACCTTAGTTAAGGGCAAAATTTCAGCAAAATTAATATAACTTCATGCAGACAAACCCGAGGTGACACATCTATGCTTCACCTTATGTATGCAATTTAGCAGTCTGTTTAGCATCACTCCACAGTGCAGCTCATTTCCTGCATTGAGAACCAGAGTCATGAGAGCAGTTACTGATTTCAGTTCCCAGACCTGGAAGTCCTGGAAAAGAAAGTAATTTGAGCTGATTTTTCTTTGTAACCTGTGTGTTTCTAAGACTATGGTTTATCACTTAAACTACTCAAACAACACCCTGTAAAAGCTGTTAGACACATGCTTAATGCTATTTTGGTGAAAATAAAAGACAGTTGAAAGGAGCAAAATTATCAAAAATTAACATGCATTTTAACAGCAGTATTTTGTGCAAGGTTTTATTTTTTCAGGCCTTTGGCTGAACATATCCTTTTCTCCTAATCCAAGTTCTAAAAAACCCCAACCACATGTTTATTCTTTTTTTTGTAGTCATTAAGGAATAATATGATACCTATTCCTACAAGGCAGGTGAGTTGAATTCAAGTAGTGTGTGTTTCTCTATGTTGATTAAGAAGGTATTTTATAGAATTAGCTCAGATGCAGACATGTATATCATAGGCATGTAATCCTACCTAAGAATTCTTGCCATATTCCTCTGAATGTGTCAGACATGCATAAGGTCCAAGCACGAAACACAGAAATAAAAGTATTTCTTAACTATCAAAAATACTTCTTCTGTGGAGTGTCCCTGGGTTTTGGGTGTAGAAGGAATTCAGGACAGAAATTTAGTTCCAAGTTAAATTTAATGTTTCCTTTTTGTTTTACTTCTAATTGTTTGGCACAGTCAAGAGATGGGTGTTACTCCAGAGACGAAAGAGTATAGTTTGCACTATTTTACTACTGAAGTAGGCTGAAACTTCCTATCATATTGGGATTTTTGGAACCCAGCTTTAAAGTAACTGATGGTTTACAGGTACAAATTATAGATAGCTTGCTGGATTAGATGGAGAAGTAATGGGCAGAAGAGGAGAGAATGATTTTGCACGAAGTTCAGCAGTTCTGCTTGATTTACCTTCCTAGTCAGGCTGAGCTTACAAATTTAGCTTTAAACAGCATTTAGCTTCATTCTTCACCTTTCCCCTGCCCATACTCCCCAGTTTTGTTTTACATCGATGATGTTCAGATCTAGAAAGGACAATTGCTGTACGCAATTTCGGCACAATATATAATATCCACTTTTTTAACAGCAGAGTAAGTGTTCTTTTGTCCCTTAGAAAAATCTTACCCCAACTCATATGTGTTTGTGTATATAAAAAACCCCAAAAACAATTGTCAAAAACTCCCCAAAAAACCCAACCCAACCCAACCCAAGTCAAACCAAAAAGTTTAGATTTTTTACTGGTATTTTTTAAAATTTCAAATATTTCTTAATGTTTTTATTATTTATCTTTATAGCAGAAAAACCCCAGCCTTACAAGTATTCTGTGTATAATCATCCTCATAGAAGAAACACTATAAGTATCTAGATGTAGTCTGCTCAGGGGATTATTTCTGTTTTTGCTATATTTTTACTTCAGACAAGTTCCAGTGAATCTTAAACTTTTAATTTGACAATTATATAGCTAGACTTTTCTTTGTATGATAAACTATAATTTTATTTGGAAGTTTATTTAAGGAATCCACATGATGTAGCAAAGAAATGACTGCAGAAATTTTTCCTTAAGTAAATAAAATACTTTTGTCTTTCTCTTACAATAACAGCAAGAAGCATCATTCTTATTGTTGTTTGCTTTTTAATACTCTCAGTAACAATGTAGTGTTTATAAAAAAATGAGACAAGAATTTTCCTTATATCACCCATTAGTAGAATTGTTAATTGATTTGGTCCTTGTCTATATTTCTCCACTGAAATTTCTCAGTATTGCACAGCTCATTCTAGCAATATCAGTCAGGAAAGTCATGCAAATTAAGAATGATGGCTTTTTTTGAACCTAGTTTACAACATCATGATTAAATGTCAGCCTCATTAGTACAGGAGTGTTTTCACTGTTTCAGTTATTGCAGCAGCAGTGAAGAACGAAAAGGGAAGCCGATTACTCTAGACGACAACTTAATTTCATCTGTACAACCTGCATAAAAATCAACTGTTCTGGTATAAATGAATGAAGCTAGAATAATAATTATTTATGGATTCATGGAGAAAAATATAAGAACCAAGACAACTTTTTGATTCACAGTCTGAGTTTCTATGCATGCCAGCTGAACAAAAAATATGTATGAGTTGTTCTTCTTGCAATTACATTTTAATTCAAAAGTTGTTGAAATGTGAAGAATCACTGAGACATCATGAAGATGAAATCATTACTTCAAAGGAACAGCACAGTCATTCCTATACTGCCATGATGGAGAGATGCTTTTCAAAAATTTGCTAGTGGATGAGTAATTGCTATGCAATGATTGAAGCTCATACAACAAATCACAATTACCTGCCATTAGTTTTTCATTGCAGCCACAGACTGCAAGTACCTTTGGACAGGAGCTCTCTCTTCTATACAAAACCCAAACTCTCACAGTCAAACTGAGGCAAAACTGTAACAACAGTAAATCTGTAACCAAATAATTTAATTGACATATTTGCGACCAGATTTAAGGTATTATTTCAATAGTGGCTTAACAGAATTTGAACACTAAATTTGAAAGACATGTGCTTGTTTCTGTTCCTTTGTTATTCAAAAATAAACATCACTGTTTTGACCTAGCTAAGCACTTCAGAAAAACGAAGGGGTGGTGTCTCTTATAGCATTAAAAGTTATTGTGTATAGGGCTTTGATCTTTTTTTTATTATTATTTTTCTTATTTTTAGGTGGCTCTAAATAAATGCATAACAATTCTATATCCATTTGTTTTGTAGATTCAATATTTTCATGGAATGCTCATCAGATGAATTTTAAAAATGCCTCAGAACTCCGGCATACTTTCATTTCCCTAATTTGAAGCTAGAGTTCGTTGGTCTAGCAGTTCCCTCAAGATACTGTTGTAGATTCTCAAATTCAGTAAGTATATCAAATATGTATGTTGGGAAATCTGGAATGAAGATCATAATGAACATCAGTCATTTTCTCTCAGTAATTTAAGAGCTAAATCTATTTCATGTTTCATATTTATGTCATATTTCATAGTTATTAAAGGTCCTATTTTGATAGATCCTTTTTTCCCTTTTCTCATTGGTATAGTGGCATTTCATTATTTCCTCTAATTCACCAGCTGAATCATATTCAGAATCAAATTGGAAGTGCTTGAATCATGCATCTGAAACCTGAAAAAAAATATAGTATCTTTTTATAGGATTTTTTCAAGTTGATAAATCTACTTTGAACAGGATAGGTGCACTCAGAATTTGGGTATACAGCAAGCCTGCAAGATTAAATGACCCTAAAGAGCTTTTGGGTCATATTTGGTACAACATCTGCAAGTAACTCTAATTTAGGGTCTTGGTAGCAAATGAAACATTTATTCTAATATTGAATAGGTCTTAAGACTATGATGAAGGTAAAACTGTGCCTTCGTATTTCCTTATTTTCCATTCCAATGAACTAAGAGTTTTTCTTTATTTCCCGCAATAAATGAGCAAAAAGATACCATGTAAAGGAGAAAAATTTAGGACAGAGAAGGAGAACTTATTTCTTAAGAGCTTTGTTTTAATTTTTACAAGAAGAATAATGCAGCTCAATGTTCTTTTGGCATAGAGCATAAAAAGTCATGCAAAATATCTCATAGTGTCATAAAACTGAAGGTGTTAATTGTCTGCTTGTGAATGAAAGACTTATTTTTTGGTATCACGTATATTTTAATAGGCATGCATTTTGGTAAGAATTTTTGGTTTTATTGGCATACAGAATACTGTAAATGGAATTTTAAATCCTATATGCTGTGCTTTTTATCTAAGTTAACTGCTTTCTTCTTCCATATCGGAAAAAAAGCATTTTCAAATGAGAAAAGAATGTCCTTTTTCAAGGTTTTATCATGAGTGGTGGGTAATGTACTCTACCCATAACTGTGGTAAAAATGCAGTTTTAAAGAACTGGTACATTCAGTTGCTGGGAGTCAGGTATGTGTTAGTGTTTCCTGACCATATTCCACCTCGGTATGAGAGCTAAAAGGAACATCTGACTGCATTTTGGTTGGGGAAAAAAAAAAAAAATCCAAGTATCACCTTTCTAACATGAAAAAAACAAAAACCAAAAACCAATCAAACACAAAAAACAAAACAAAAAAACCCCCACGAATCCAACACCCCTCCAAAAAACCCACCCCAAACCAAAGAAACAAAAAAACCCCAAAACAGACCAAATCAGAAAAAATCAAACAAGAAAAAGAAGACCCAAAACTTTTTTGAAAAGCACCCCAGCGCTTTTTCCTCTGAAGTCAAAATACAACCCCAGCCAAACCCATAGTGAAATGAATACACAGGTTCAAGACCGTTATCTTTAATTTCTCTGGAGCAGTGGAAAATAAACCTATGCGTAAAAAAATAATTATCAAACTTCACCGTCTACCTCCTGCATCACCTAAAAGAAGTTGGTACAGACAATTTGTTTTTGATAGTGAAATTATACAGCAAACAACTATACATCCATGAAGGAGAACACCCATCTGACCATTTATGTGTTGAAATCCTACATGTTCCCAAAGAACTAAAAAATAAAGAGATCTGTAAAAATAGAACATAACACTGTAGATTTCTACATTCCTGTTGCATAACACTTCAAAGTTAATTTCAATCCAGCTAAAGTGCTGCAGAGACATTTAATACATCCTCAAAATACTGAAAGGGGTAAAGAAAATGCATACAATGCAGTCCAAAAATTGGATGTGTCCAAGACCTTGCTAATGATTAGGGTGCCCTACTTCATCACAGGACATCAGACTCCAATGATTTCATCTGAATAACGTGATTTAAATGAAACTAGAATTACATATGGCTTTTCATTTGTATTGTTCAATTGTTAACTCATGAAAGATCATCACTAAAATTAGATGAATTAACTGACCCTGAATCAGTACTACAGGAGCCTGTTTTGATACTTGAAGAAGAAATGGCTTATTTTGTCCTCCTAGTGGGCTTTCCTCTCCTATATTCTACAATTAAAGTTATGAAATTGGGCTAATGAGGAGACCTGGAAGGACCACGTTCTCTACATTTCAGGTACCTGAATATTATCTGCCATATAACTTTGCCAGCTCATATGCAGCATTTGGAACAATGTGGATTCCTTTTCCGGCTTGGCTCATACATAATAGATAGAGATGAAGTTTGTGCAGTGGAGGACACTGAAAGTAACTGCAGGATATAGAGCACTAACTGCTGACAGGCTTTTGGTCAACAAAGCCCCATACAGCAAACAAGGACCATTAGGGTTTTTAGTTCTATTTCAGATGGTTAAAATACAGAAACTTTAGAAAGCATTCCTTCTCATATTTTAAGGCTATGACAGACCAACAGTCTTAACCCAGCATGCGGTGCCCTCCACCTGTAATGGGTATCTGAGACTGCAAGCAGGACTGAATGAGATAAAGCTATTTAATCCTGTTTCTTTGATTTCTTCAGATATACAAGTAGCAAAATAAAAACCTGCCACTATCTGAATTTTACCTAATAATATCTCTTAAAAAATGCAATTACATTCCTGAGTCATTTCATCTTCAAACATTAGCTTTTATTAGCCTGTATGCAGCCAACAAAAGCATTAATCAAACGTAATTTAAGCAAACTGGGGTCTCTTTCTAAGTATGATATATAACTGGAACTCATGGCAATTTATTACACAGGATATATAAAAAATGATGTGTTTCCATGCACATGAACAATATCCTGTAATTCACATCACCATAATAGGTCCATGCTCTTTTCCATTCCACTTGCTTTTGCTCCACAAAGTTGTTAGTTCCTTCATATATCCCTGCCCCAGTTTTTCCCATGTTCCCTAAAACATAACCCAATGTACACACCTCCCTCTTTTTTCCCCTAACTAGAACTAGACCAGCAGCAATGTCTCCAATGGCTATGCGAGACCCTGTTGACTGGTTTGAGTAGCAGATGCTGACTGATCAGAGGGGTAGGATTTTATGTCCTTTTGGACTCATTTTGTCTTGGCACAAATGTCTCTATAAAGTTCAGAGTGGTAGGGTGCCCACAGACTATTGGCCTTGGTGGTCAGACCACTCTTCTACTTGTGGAAAGGCAGTCCATAAAGTTATCTAATGAGATTGCTTGAAAATTTATTTCCTGGATTGCTCTGTAACGCCACTGAGTTTGTTAAGTGGCTATCCTTGTGTGGGCTGAGAAGATTTGTATGATGGGAATGTTTACAATGTGCTTCAAAAGAAGAGATGCAGCGTCAGTGAGCAGCACAAACACAGAGAGCATTCTCGGAGCCAAAATTCCACTGTGTCAGAGGCAAGTAGAACACTGCCCACTGAGCCTGTCCTGTCTGTTACACCACGGAAACACATTCAATAGGTGTTGGTAACTTGGACTTGGCCTGCTAGTTCATTAGTTCACATTCAGTAGTAGAAAATCTATTGCCCACGGCAAAGAAAAATAAATGTTACATTATAGAAGATCTATAGCCATGTAGCTGGCTTGATTTTATGAACTCTTACTACCCTGCAGCAAGTGACAGAAACTCAACATGCTGCACTGCATTACTTGAAGTAAGATACTCCTCTGTTTGCTGCCCAGGAACCTACACCTAGGAACTTTGTAATTTCTTTGAGTGTCTGTTTTCCAGTCAATTGTCACCACTGCTGATATGCATTTTATATAACAAAATCAGGATGTGTTGGAGAAAGACATAGCAAAAAAACATTATAGTGTATTTTTACAAGCAGTGAAAAGAAAAAATTAGTCACTATTTACTGTTGAATCTTTATGTCTAGCACTTCTAAAACCATGAGTAAGCTTTCACCTGTATCTGCACCCGTCTATCTCAGTACTTGTTAAAATAATACTGACCTTTTTATCCTATGTGCCTTTTCTGCTAGAGTAACATCAATAACATTGGACACTAATTTTTTAGCTAAACTTTTCTGCAAATAATTTTTTTCTACTGATACAACAAAGGCAAACTTTCGTATACAGACAAACTTCGACTTTAATTGCTTCATTATGTGGAAACATAAATAAAACCACATACTTTTAGAAAATGAGAAAAATACAACCTAACATTTCCCTAGTGAAGACATGATCAAATATCTAGTACCTTTTCTTAAAATATATAAATTGAGAGCCTGTGAATTTTTTTCTTGTGATGCCTCTGTTTCTGTGTGCTTGTGCTATTTAACTATTGAGGATATATAATTATAATGTATTATAGGCTATATGACACAGTCAGTGGACAGAAATAGTAAGCTGTAGTCTAGTAAGTGTCCATGAAAAAAACATACTACTACCATTTGAACCAAATTCGAACATTTTACTGAGACAAGTATGAAGAAAAAAACCAAACTATCTTGAGACACATGTGGCTCTGCTGCAGATGTGGTATCCAAAAAGCAATATTCACTTATAAGAGAAATATATGTAACAAACACCCACTAGACAAACAAACACCCACAAACACCCAAAAAATATGTTTTTAAAAACTTTGGTCTTTAATAAACTGGAAATGATCACCATAATTTTTTGTTTTCCACAAACTATCCAACCTTACATATCTTCATTTTTATTTAACTATACAAATATTTTTCCACAAACTCTGAAACATCTCACTTTTTTATGTGGTGTTTTCAGGACAGTACATCAAATATCATGTCGAAGCAAAGCTTTTCAGGAACTGTAATAAATCTGCAAACAATATAAACAATAAAAATGCTACTTTGGAGAATACTAGGGATGATTATCTATACTTCACCTTCATGATATATAATTACACTATCTTAGCTATAATATTTTATTAAGTCAACTCCACGGTACTCCAGATGTCTTATAAATGGGGAATATTTTTTCTGAAGTGAAGCTGGTCTTTTTCCTAATGATTAATCATTGAAATGGTCCATAGAGAATGAAATAGCAGATTCACACCAAACTTGCATTTTTAAAAACAGATATTAAGAAACTGTACCTAAAGAAGCTTTAAAGAAAGCACTTTTATCTTAGAATTTAGACATAAAATTTTAATAGTCTAGTCTTTTATCTGTGATTTGCTTACAAGAAATATATAAAATTTCTTGAAAGAAAAAACTGCTGCTGCATAAACTTTCATGGAATATAACTACAAAAATATTTAATTTTTGTTACTGAATTAGAATGATAACCTATACGGAACTACAGCCTGTTTCATCATCAGAACAAGAACTTATTTTCTCTCTCCTTTCCCCATAGGTGATTCAGTAAACCCTCCCACTGACATAGCCTGCTCAGAAGTCTGAAGCAGTGCTGCTAGTTTTTTAATGGATTAGATGTTGACCCTGGGGAAAACTGATCAATTCACACACTTTAAATCAAATCAGGATCAAAGCAATTGAATGATTTACTAATGACAAGTAATTAGTCAGCAAACACTATGCTCAGGATCAGCATCAGAAACACAACAAAACACACATGCATACATACCTTCAGATTTCTAAATTCCATTCATATCTCACTCCAAGAAGTTCCACCCCAACCCACCTGATCCCCGTGAGGTTTCCCCCAGCTGTGGGGGTCAGAAGCTCACCCATACTCCAGGAGTGGGTTCTGTTTGTGCACACCCATTTTGTGGGACAAGCGGGTGCCCTGATCTTTTGTTGCCCTTTGTTGTACTCTTCACCCACTGACCCAGGTCCTGGTGAGAAAACACTATACCCTGGTGAGGTTGCTGACCTGTTACCCCTCCAGCAAGGTCTTTTGTGCTGTGTCAGAAATCTCTGCAATCCTCTGCTTGCTCTTTAATTTTGCTGATGGTTGCCTTCCACATTAGTGTGATCACTGTGGGGCAAAGACCCTTTTGGACAGTTTTGAGTGCCCCTGACCTCTCACAGACAAACACACAGAGCTTATTCCCACTTTCTCATTTTAGCATCTGTGGTTGTAGAAGTGTTTCTGTCAAGGGACAGGAATGTGATCATCATCACGATATTTGAACCAAAGTCTGAGAGAGAGCATTTCCAGCTACAGTTGGGAAAACAGAGGTGTATCAAATACAACAGTCCCAACAGGCGTTCAGTAAAAAGTGATTTAACTGCATGCTGTTTGCATCTCCATACTGACACCTTGCAGGGTATCTAAAAACAGTTCTNAAAAAAAAAAAAAAAGGCAACCTGGAAGGATCTTAATGCAATGGAGTACAACTGATTTGCTAGTCCTTGCTATGCTACAATGAGGTCAAGAGAAAATGTAGAGGTCATAAACAGCAATGGTAGAATGAAGTGATGTAATGATTAGCTTTTGGCTACCTATCACCTAAAGTGAATCTCAAGCTCCATGTGCCCAGGAGCTTTCTCCAAGGGCCCAGGCAGAGAATTGATCTACTCCAACAAGAGACTAACACAGACTGCAGCACAACTCTAACATTAGTGCATTTCAGAACAGAAGCCAGAGTAACACCTTTACTCAGCTGACAGGATCCAGCTATCAAGAAAACACTTGGCTAAAATATGAATGGCAAGGCAGTGGAAGAAAGAATCATAGCCAACATATAATAGAAGTAGCAAATCCTTAGAAATATTGAAATCACTGAAGGCCACAAAAATCAGGGAGGGGACTATTCACTGTTGAAGGGTGAGACCTGGCTAAGGGTTAGGTGAGCATGAGAACAGGAGAGCTCTTGCATAATACCTATGCATTAGGTAAGTAATGGTTTCCATGGCAAATGTAGAACTCATTCAAGGTTTATTAGAGGCCTCCTGTCCTCCCTTTCTCATTCCCTCCCTCTCTCTTCCTTTCTTCCTACCTTTTCCTCAGTATATTTATGGCACTGCCTTAAAATCTAAAGAATTTTAGCTTTGGACAATGAGACAATTAAACAATTACAGTATCATAATGTACATAGACCCCATCTAAGATAAACCTAGGCTGAATCATTCTAAAATTGAAAAATGAAGCCAAAGCTATTAGAAAAATGTACTTTTTCATTCTTCGCATGTGAACCTAAGATGCCTATTGGCTGGTTAAGCAAGAAACAGCCTGTGAACATTGTCTTTTACATATGGTGATTTCTGATCTACATTCACCTACAGCTTTGCACTAACTTATCCAGTGTCTACATTTCATCTAATTTGAATTGAAGTATCCAGATGCTTTTCTGTTTCCAGCAGCTTGAGCAAATTATCTTAGAGAATCAGATCCTCACAGTTCATACTCACCTTGCTACATAAATCTTCAGTAGAATTTTAGTTTTCCATTTTGGAAAATTAGTATTTTTGAGATATAAAAAGGCTCAGAGTTCATTAAGAAAATTCTAGAAAATATTTGATGAATATAGGCTTCTATATGTCAGAAATGCTTCTTAAGGAATTTCTTCTGATAGATTTATAAACCAGCTTGGAAGGTAGTTATTTCCTGGAGAAAATGAGAACAAGTGTTGACTAACCTACTTTAAGACTAAAACTGATCCCACACTTCAGGTCCTCAGAGACTGACAACGTGCAGAAATAGGACAGAAATTACCTGTTTATTTCTCTGAAATTTCCATGCTAATTCATATTACACAGCAACTTCAGCTTTCAGTTATAAGGACAATAATAAAAATAATATCAATGTTATTATTACATTTTACTCTAATAATTATTATGTTTTTCCTTAAGTGTTGTTGGGGAATACTGATGATTTTGAATTAGTGAAATGTGAAAAATCTAGAAAGATGTGGCATTTTAATGAAACCACTCACAGCTATAAATATAGTGGTCTTATGCTTTTTACAATAAATACAGGTACCCACACGTACCGTGATACTTAAGGGTCTGTCATAATTTCCGTTGTAAATCCAGTTCTTCAAGGATTAAAAGTCAGCTGTGAAAATTTTCTTGTTCCTAAGATTTGGCATTGAAGATCCATCTTATGAATGAATTTCTTCAGTGTCAGATATCTTGTGCACTCTGATAGCCTTATATCAACTTCGAACATCATGTTTGAAGTGCAATAAGGAAAGAAAAATCTTGAAAAATTAAATATCACCCTCTAAATGGTTTTCTGAGTGTTTTTGTGAGGATTGCAAACAGGAAAGCTGAGAATCAATCATACTGTGTTACTGTAGCAGCATCTAGCAGCTTAGGAAGTACACCAATATATGAAAACATCATTTGGATACTTGACTTTTAACCTCGGTGTCAGTATTTTTCCTTTGGATTACTGTTTCTATCTTATATATCTCTTGCGCTGTCTGACCCAGATCATCAGAATCAGAAAGGATCCAGAAGTAGAAACAACAGTAGGTTTTACTCATCCTAAATTAGGCATTCAACTGTGAGGCATCAAAGTTTAACTAAATCTCCACATTTGTCAATGGACAGACTCAAAGCCAGAAAAATTTCTTAAAAGATTGATATTTAGGACACGTTACTGAAATTGAGTTATTCAAATGTGCTGTTCTAAACAGGGTCAAAATAAAGCAAGGACTGTGCTCTGAGCACTTTCGCACTGCTTTTCAATTATTTGAAATTACTAAATTATTAAAAAACTGAGTTTATATGTTATCTCGCAATAACAATACTCATATAGAGTATTGTTTTTTTTTTTACTTGCCATCTTTTGGAATAATTCAACAATCACATTTTATTGAAAAAAAAAATTAAAAATTGACAATAAATTGTGCATCCAACCAGCAGTTTTGTGGTGCTGATTTCTGTGCTGGATAAAATTATTTGAATTATCTGCAAAATTCTTGATCGAATTAACGTCAACAGCAAATGTTTAATGATTTACTTAACCTGTAGTTTTCATGGAAATTGACTATTTCCTGGAAATATTTTGTCTAGAAAGGCTTGGCTGAGAGGCAGCTGTTTTTAAAGAGCAGCATCCATCAGTACTCACCTAGCAGAACCAGGAAAATTATAATTCTCACAAAGTTGTTTCAAGCTGAAATTTGAGCCTTGGCCTCCTGAATCCCAGGGACAGCCCAGACCAAGAACCACTTGACATAGTGGACAACAAATAAAAATATTTGACAGGTCTCATTTCATTATGGGGATAAAGTAGAAGCCCTATTAGATCTTAAAACTTTCCAGTTAACCTTCATGACATCTTTTTCTTTATGTTTGGTACTCATCACCCAATTCAACTTGTGAAAGTATATCCAAGATATCATGTTATAAAATAATAAAAATAATAATAATTTTAAAAGTATTTGTGAAGGATTATTTCATTTGAACTTCAGGGAAAAGCAAACCAAAAATATATAGCTAAAATACGTTCATGAAATGCTGAGTATGTACACACATATACATATTCATTTAGATATAAACCCCTGTTTATATATGTTTGCACAGATATATTTGACAATTTTTTTTCACTTCTTTAGTGTCTAGTACCCTAAGAAAAATTTGGTTAAGAAGCTTATTCTTCTGGTACTTTTAGTAACCTTTTCAGAGGTCTACTGTTACACCTGTGTGTGAGCTGGGGAGAGTGAGAGGAAGAGGTTGGGGAGGAAGATTGACTGCTTTGGAAGGATCCCCATTGGACTACACCCTAAATCAAAAAGTAAATGGATCAAACACCATCTTTCTTAATTGAACTAAATAGTCCTTTCTTATGTGGGCAGTCTGCAGGACTTTCATAGAGCATTATGCATTAATTTAATTTGGAGTTTTTCTGGAGTAAAATACTAAATGTAAGGAAACTGGAGAAAAATTGAGGAATAAAGGTGTTTAATCCATGTCTGAGGAGTTGTCTGCACTGATGTTTTATCACAGCTTAATGAAAGAGTCAAAGTAGCAGCTCTGAGAAATGGAGTCACAGGACCATATCATTGTCTAAATGGCCAACACTGAAACTTATATTGAAAGCATCTGAAATATGTCTACTTGCCTCACACTGGTAACTGCTTATGGTTTTCCTCCTAAGGAGTTGGAAAAGAAATTACAATAATGATATTTAGAAAGCTATAAATGCATATAGTAGGTTTTGTGTCAAAGCAAGGCTCTTTCTAGGCATTGAAAATTTTACTCCTAATATATAGTGATAAGAGTAAGGTTCAGATAAGCTACCAGCTATAGATCACAAAAATAGATGTGCTACAGCCATTCTTGGCTGTGGTTTTCCTGATTGCCTGTGATGAACCTTCTTCACTTCTGTATCTTCTCTGAAATCTCTGTAGGGCTTTTTCCTCATTTAGGGGACAGATAGGCATTTTTTCCTATCTTTTCTGGAGTAAGAGATACACTGGAAGTTCAAAATAATAACCAATCTTGTTCATCACAGGAGGTAAGTACAAAAACATCGGTGTTTTCTGTCTTCATATTCTTAGCATAGTCACACAGCCTCGAGTTACAGAAACTAATGAATTAAAATACAAGAATATCATAGAGGTACTTTCAGTGTTTAACTTCTCACAGATAAAAAAAAATAAAAACCCCATGTTTTGAGGAGATAAGAGGTACTTAAGGTTTTTATTTTAAGACATATACAGAAAGTCCTTAAAATCATGCTTAAACAAAATTGGCTCAATCCTTTTCAGATTATATAAGTAGGAACAAAACATACTTCTACTACAGAACCAGGTTGTGACTGTTTTTTGGATACTCAGAATTGGTCCAAGCTATAAACTTGGTATAAACACAGCCTTTCATGACAAAATCAGCTCATCACATTAGTTTTCTTGCTTCATATATGAAATAAAAAGTGATTTAGTACGCATGCAAACAGTGAAAGAACTCCAGTGAAAACTGTCCACTTTTCAGAGCTTCAGTATCTACCATAGTTTTAGTGAGTGAGGTAGAAGGAATCAATTCTGTAGGGACATGTGGGCAAAAATGCTGTTGCTGCTCTCTTATATTTTTCTCTCAACTCCCAAACAGTGGTAGAGAAATTAAACTTATTCTTTTATAAATCATGTCAGTATTACTGTCTCTAAGAACTGGTAGGAAAAAGGTGTGGTGATGGAAAGCCTCCAGGGTCAAAGGTATGACCACACTGCAAAAGAAAGAGGACATCTCCTGTGAGGGAGTGACAGGATGTGCACCCTCTGTATTATGACAGATTTCTTGCATCCCCATGGGGCAAAATATCTCACTTGAGCTCCTGCCAGAGTAGTGTCCATGCCCCAGTCCTTATGAAAGATTTAGACAACAAACTGGAGCTGGACAAACTCTGTCCTGGAACTTATGTGTAATACTATACAGCCAGGATATTAGATTGCCATTCGGTTATTTGTTTCCAAATATTTTGTTTTCCTGTCTAAATATATTTCTTTTTAAAATTTTCAGGAAAGGATAAAGAAACTCAAAATATCAAGCCTGTAATACTAATGAATTCTGCATGTTCATGTGCCTACAACAAAGCCTTCATTCCAATGTGCTATATTATCTCTTTTCTTTAATACTGGTTTTATTTCAGAAGTATCACTCTGAATTCCTTGTTGTTTCAATAATTTTTTGGGGAAATACCTGAGTTCTCTACTTTCAGAACTGTTATACTGATTGAATAAATGAGGGACTTTGTGTTATTCTAAAAGTGGCTATCGCAAAGTGTCATCTTACTGTAAATGATATTAGGATGATTAACAAAATGTATTGCTTTCCAGATTTAACAGAATATAGGTCAGCCAAGGAATTCATACTTGAGACCTATAGCTACTCTGAAAGTATCAGCTAGGGTAGATAGTGGAACTGTCTGACAAAGAAACCCATTAAAACTGTAGTATTAATTATTATTAAACTATTTCAAAATTTAGCCATTTAAACCGGCATTAAAGACTCGTAAAGGATTTATTAATTATTTTAATTGTTTAACTCTAATTTATTTAGTTGAAAAATTACACTGGTTAAATTACATTCCATTTTAATAAATAAAAATAAAAGTAGGATTCATTCCTTCTAAAGCTTTCTCAAATGCACTGCAATTAGTAATTCACCTGTGAGAGCTAAAGATCTGCATGCTCACATAGGGAGTCTCCCATCTATGACTTCAAAGGGTAAAATTTTGTCTTCTTGTGTTGCTTCTATTATTCTCTGTTCTGCAGAGGCTACTGCAGTTCTGATGCTGCATAATCATATTTCTCTCCTCTCCTAACAGGACTCTTTCACTCCTTCTTAGTATCTTGGCAAGGCTGTCTCGTCACTGTTTCCTCCCTCCCCATGCCATCTCTTTTCTCGAGGAGTTCCTTCATAGCTCCCAAAATATTCTTTTCATTAAGGATGCTTTCAGTGAGCAAAGGCACAGCTCTGATCAAATCAAAGGCTCTGGAGTAATCAGGCAGCCAGGGAATCCCTGGTGATTGCAGAAATGAAGTAAAGCACTTCCTCTGTGCTTGCAGAGGTAAAGCCACAAACAAAACCCTTGCTATGGACTATATGGATATATGTTATAGCATCTGTTATTAACATATATGATCCTTAGTTTCCTGGGGAGAAAAAGTTATATATACTGATGAAGAACACCATGCAGCACAATATGCAGACAAACACCTACACACACTTGACAACATCTGGATAAAAAAGCAATGTTTGAGAAAACAAAACCACAGTAAATATTCTCAAAGTGACCAGGCACTGGCAGAGGGCTCTAAGCATTGCAAGAAAATGGACAAATGCACACAGAAATTAAAAATATTGGAAAAAGATAGAGTATGATATCTTCAGAGAACTATTTTGCTGTGCATGTAGGAAAAATAGGAGAAAAGATTCTGCCCCATAGAAGTGGCAGTTCGGAATCTTGATCTCAAAAATAAAGGGCTGAACTTTATTCAAAAAGGTGAATTTGGAACTACTCCCATGCAAATCTGTATTCAGAGACACAGAATGTCAGAAGAACAGGATCAGAAATACCTTAAGACACACTTCTTCAAACTGCCTGTCATTATGGTGGTGCCACAAGCTTTCTAATCTCCAGCAGACCTCTGCTGACATTCTGGACGAGGTGCAGTGTTAAGCCACCACTCCTTGTCCTATCTCCACTGGATACAAAGACAGTTCCCTCCCTCTGCAAATAATCTCCCTTTAATTCAGCTTGCTTATATTGAAGTAGATAGGCTAGATAGATTAAAGCAATATATTTAACAGGAGTGGGTGAAGGGCTATAACTGTATCTTTTCCATATGCTAGCTATGCTAAAGAAAGAATTTTGCACATTACAGAGTACAAAGTCGTTGCACATATGACTGTTATCAACAATCAGCATTTCTCTGTACCTCTCCTAACTATCACTATTCTCTACTGTAGCAAAAGTAAAAGTAAAGCTGATATTTCGGTTGTTGTGAGAAAATGTTCTGGCAGCAACCTCTGTTATTCCACTAATTCTGTGTAAAAAGGTAGTCATGATCACTATGACACCAAAAATTATACTAGAGAACATGTTTTGGAAAATGGTACATAGTCAGAAAAGAGGCCATCCAACTAATTTTAGATCACTATGGAATACATAATTAAGAAGCTTTTCCATATGATGAAAGCTCATCATTCTGGCATTCAGCTGTTGGAATCATTGCTAGAATGTTACTTAACCCATATTTTAGAACAGAATTTCTCAGTAATAAGTACTTCCTTCTTCCTGAGTCCCCTTTTTTGATATGAAAGAGGAATATTCAAAGCACAGACAATAGAATATAATAAAAGTGATTCCCTAGTTTTTAGAGGCCAATTTGCTTTGCAATGCATTGGAAATGATTAATAGAAGGAAGAACACAATGGCAATGTGGCATTAAATTAGGCCATTTGTCCAAACATGGCCATTTCACTGGCTGATATATACATAACTACTTTCTACAGATCTCTAGCAGATGTTGAAAGTTAATATTAAAAAAAATAAAGGAAGAGAAAGAATGAAATTGAATGATTTCTACAAAACTTTCTTCTGACTTAAGATTCTTTCATTAATTGTGTTTTCATACAATGAAAGGAACACTCCTACAACCGCTATTCAATTAATGACATTTTGGCTGCTCAGTACCTAACTCTGTGCAGGAATTCACAGGAATACTCATATGTTCCTCCTGCTTCTGTGATTGTGCAATTAAACTGAAATTAAATTTTCCAAGGAGTCCAGCTTTGCAACCTGGTCTTGTACAGAATCTGGACACGTACTTGAGCTAATCCCCAAGACATAAGGTATGGATTAAGACTGCTTCTAGATCAAGAACAGTCTTAAACACAAGCTCCAGGGAAAATGTATAAGTGATTCAGCATGATTATTCCCAGGGCTGCACACAAGGTGTACTTCTTAGAGAACAAGATGCATACTCTCAGGAAAAAAGGCTCAAGATAACAGCAGTGAATACTTGTGCTTGGACCACTTATGGTGTTACATCACCAGGTTGTAGGTGACAAACTAGAAGCGTCCCTTCTATCCATTGGTGATGCCACACGACCAAAGCTTTTTAACTACAACCTTGAGACAACTACAACTTCTCATGGCGGAGCTAGGATACTGTCTGCCACAAGGTAGATTGTTTTGGTAAGAAACCCCTTTCCCAGCCTTTTACAAGAGCTAATTAGATCTGTCCTGACATGTCTCAGGAATCCATTAGGATCTCTACACCTCTTATGGCAAACTGAAGAAGGTACAGTGCTGACATAATTGAGGTGACTCCATAAGTCATTTTCCACATCTCTTTTTTCCTGATTGTCCACATGACCTGAGACAAAAGCATGAGAAACTGAATATTTATCATCTCAGTAATCCACTGTTCTTCCTGCCTTTAAAACTCCCACTCAGCCTCAATCCGAAAACAAACCTAGAGCTGGAAAGATCATTCTCTATAGCTGAAGGAATTCAGGGGAGGAATTTGATTCCTGGCCATCTACTCTTTCCCAATTAGGATGACTGACAGTAGTAGTTTCTTAAGCTTGAAGCACAGACCTAATATACAACTCTGAATCCATAACAGCGTGCTTTAAACATGCTATTTATTTACATTTAATCCAAATGAAACTACTAAGAACTCATGAAACTTCCCACTAAGCAATACTCTACTTGCTGAACCACAACTCTACAGTTCTGAATGCCTTAACAAAATGTATCTTGGATATGTCACCCTGTTTTCAACCTCCTGATGTATCTGAAACTCATTTTCAATAGCCTTAAATTTTTATCACACTTTTGTCTTTCAACCAGAGACCTGGTTACCCAGGACATGGAGAAGGCTGAGGTACTCAATGACTTTTTTGCCTCAGTCTTCACTAGCAAGTACTCCAGCAGCACCACGCAAGTTGCAGAAGGCAGAAGCAGGGACTGGGAGAATGAAGTACCGCTCACTATAGGACAAGATCAGATTCAGGACAATTTAAGGAACCTGCAGGTGGACAGGTAAATGGGACTCGCTGATATGCGTCCTCAGGTTCCAGGGGAACTTGCAGATGAAGGGGATAAGCCACTAGAGAATATTTCAGAATATTTGAGAATTCATGACAGTCCAGTGAAGTCCATAGTGATGAAAAACAGAAAACTCCCCCATTTGTGAAGGAACTACAAGCCAGTCATTCTTAACTCTGTGCCCAGACAGATCATGGACCAGATCCTCCCGGAAATTTTATTAAGGCACATGAAAATAAAGAGGTGGTTGGTGACAGACAATAAGGCTTCACTAAGAATAAATCATGCCTGAAAAATTTGGTGGTCTTCTGTGACAGGCTTAGAGCTTTGATGGCTAAAACAGCAACTGACATAATTTCATTGGATTTGGGCAAAGCATTTAGCTGTATCCAACACAGCATTCTTGTCTGTAAACTGGAGAGATATGGATTTTATGGATGGACTCCACCTGGAGTACTGTGTTCAGTTCTGGGGCATACAAACATAAGCAGGACATGGACCTGTTGGAGGGAGTCCAGAGGAGAGACAGGAAGGTGATCAGGGAACAAGGCGGAAAAGCTTAAAACTGAAAGATGGTAGATTTAGATTAGCTATGAAGAAGAAATTCGTTATTGTGAGGGTGGTGAGGCACTGAAAGGTTGCCCAGAGAAGCTGTGGATGCCTCATGCCTGGACGTGTTTAAGGCTAGGTTGGATGGGACTCTCTGTAACCTGGTCTAGTG
The DNA here is from genome assembly GCA_013398055.1 of Ifrita kowaldi. Taxonomy (NCBI): domain Eukaryota; kingdom Metazoa; phylum Chordata; class Aves; order Passeriformes; family Cinclosomatidae; genus Ifrita; species Ifrita kowaldi. Next base: position 438,087 of record VZRS01014134.1, on the reverse strand, counting down.
GAGGGTGTTCCTGGCCTGTGTAGGGGAGTCAGAACTAGGTGATCTATAAGGTCCTTTCCAAACCAAACCATTCTGTGATTCTATGAGTCTAATCATTTGGATGACAAGTGAAATGACCCAAAGAGGGAACCTCTACCAACTTTGTGTTACTTTTGTCCTACCTGTGATGCAAAGATTTTCAAACAAGCAATCCGAATCTTATTGTATAATAATAATTCCATTTTCTGTGAGAAGCAATCATCATTCTGAACATCATGCTCATATGAAAATGGGTTATAATGTCTGAATTTGCAAGAAAAACAATTGTTTTCAGTCCAGCTACAGTAGTGTAACATCTGTGCTGAGAAAGCTGGTTCTAATATACCCTGTCTTAGTCTTTTTAGAATCATAGTCATTATATCTCAATTTGATTGCCAAGGAGACAGAAGCCAGATAATGAATTAGCTGAAGCATTGAAATCAGCAGCCAGTGAGAATATTCACACTGGCATGATGGTCTTCCCCTGTGCTTGGTGCAGAAGTCAAAATATATCTGACCTACATTGATAGCTGTACATTAATTTGACTGAATATGATCGCAGAGAGAGTCATTTACACACAGCATAAGTAATTGTCTTTAAAAGGAAATACATTTCATTGTGCTACTCAATCTTCTGTCCTGTGTCCTCGCAATGACCATGGCACAGTGTTGCCAACTGTTTTATCTGGTAGCAGTCTAATATCACTGTCTTCAAAATAGTTTTTACAAATGACAGAACTAGTACTATAATAACATCACAACACGATATCTACTTAGGCAATGTGGCTGCTATTCTTTATAGTCCTATTTGCATTTAGATTTACACCTGTAGCAAATTAGTTTAGCAAGTTTGCTCTAATCTAGGCAAGTGCCCACACACTTTTTTTTTTAGTGAAATGTCCTTTTCTTTGCCTGTGTACCACATACTTATGGGGTTTCTGATTTTAAGAATAACATAAAACCTTTATAAAAATTCATATTAACTGGTAAGACAGTCTGCACTAAAGACTTAGTATACACATTTCATTCAGTATGTTCTGAGGACCAAATTTCATTATATCTTCACATTCAAGTCAAGAGGAACATTTTATTACAGAATATTTTTCTGTTTCCTGCCAAGAGGTATACATTTAGCAAGAATTTAAAGCATGTGTTTAAGGGGTGGGCTGAAAAGGGATCATCTGAAGAATCTATTTGTCCATTTGTGGTCAACTGTTTCTTTGTCTAGCTGCCAGCTGGCTCTGCCATGGTTCTCTGAACAATGAGACTTGGGTTGAGGAGACAAGGGTTGAAAGGAGAGAAGGGTTGAAAGACAATTCATCATCTTACAGTTGCAGTACAATTGACATATTGAAAAAAACTATACCAAATGTAAATAATTTAAGTAGGCAATTATTACTGTATTAGCTAGTTCACGTGTTAAACTGTGTACTTTTTTTCTTATCAAACCACTACGTGAAATATTAGTTTGTTTGATTTTATGGTTGCCACTAACTACGTCTAATTATGAATTCCTTGAACCTTTCTCATGAGCATTTATTGATATCAGATTTTTAGGCAATGGTAAATACTTGGAAAATTTGAACTTAAATGTTAAGCAACATTATGTGACTTAGGAGTTGGAAAAAATAAGAGTATTTTTATTTTTTAAGAAGCCTCTTGCTCTTTTTTTTCAGCTTTCAAAAATTTCTCACTCCACTTTAAGAATTCCATATTGATTTTATTTGCTCATTTATTTCTGATGAATTATTATTTCCAGATTAAATTTTCCATTCCTTATTCTCATCTCAAAAATAAGTTTTGCTTGGTAAATCTAAGAAAACTCTTCAAATGTAACGGATAGAGAACAAGTTGAAAAGATACTTATTTTTTCTGTAAAATTAAACTATGCAACTAGATTGCTTATTAGGGTTATTTCTTCAGTTGCTTAAATAAAATTAACTGCTCTGGCAGTTCACTAGACAACATGAAATTTTGGAAATTAAGTGAAATAGTAAGAGACTGTGAAATAAATAATTTTGCAGCACTTAAAATACATCATGCTCACTAACTTTTAGAGCAATGACAATCTTTAATTAAGCTTCTGCTCCCTTCCACAGATTTCCTAAGGAATAAAGAACGCTGTGAGGATAGACAAATAGGGGCAGAAACCCAGAGAAAATAAGTTGTGCCTTTGCTAATGTAAAATTGCTTTCCCTAGGCATGGCACAGACCCACGTATTAACAGGCTGAGTTATTTTGGAGCTATTTTTTTTCCTCTTTGGGTTTTCTCTCTCTCTCTTCTTTTTTTTTTTTGGTCTTTGTTTGTTTGTTTGTTGATTTGTTTGTTTGTTTTTAGTGCTAGAGTTATTTAGTTCCAGTTATTTTATTCCCAATTACAGGAGCTTCATGTTAAGGACATTACTCAGCTGTTTGCATTTCCATCAGCGTCTCCTTCCTTCACAATCTAAATGAGAGTTGTCCAAGTGCAGAGGAGATATATAACCTCAGCTTCTCAACAGTTACGTAATTCCAGAGTTTCATTCACTTCAACGAATGTAAGCTGATCTGGCAAAAAAGGTAAGAGCACAAGAAGCTCCCTAGTTTTGGAACACTAACTGTCATTTGGTATTTGACATATGTTTTAACTTCAATAAAGAGAACAGAATTCTGTGTATATATAATTTGTTTTAACGTAAAATTCGACATTGCTACAAATACATATATATCAGATAAAAGCAGAATTTTGTTTCCCAAACAGGAACTTGGTGACATAAAAGAGCTTTTAGGGTGAACAATGCATTTTCTTTATAGAGATTAAAATAAGTCTTGGAAATGATCCTATAAAACCCCCAGTTATTCAATATTTGGATCGTTTGTATCAGAACTAGAGATCATCTGTATAAATCTCATTGCTCTCCACTCCTTCCAGCTGCTGCTGTTGAGGGCACTCACAGATTCCCAGAGAAGCAACATATATTTGACTTTAGGATCCCTTACTTCACAAGGCTCTTGTCAAATTAAAGACACTCACCAAAGGAATTTACAGGGATATTAACTGAAATAACGGCCAGCCTTTCACCAGATAAAATACAGTGGAGGACACATTTTAATTAAACTTCTTGTACAGGAAGATGTCCTCAGGCAGCAAAAGCTGGGTTCCCCCTTGCCTCTCTGATTCTGATGATAAACTGCTGAATCCTGAGTGTACAAAAGGTTACTGAACTCCCATGCATGTAACTGTGAAGGAATATTTTCCCAGTCACTGACACAGCTTATATTTTCTCTGAGTTTTTTCTCAGTTTTAAAACCATGCTACTCGAATTTGCCCAGCAGACATGAAGCCAATCAAGATTAGATCTTTTACCTGAATTTGCTGCTAGAGTGGGATGGGCAGGCATAAGGAAAAACATATGTTTTTGCCACAGTCTAAAGAGCAAATTTTTCTCCTCAGTGACAGTATTGGCCTGCGAGAAAAGACATATCTTCCCTTAACCCTGCCCTCACCAAACCCTTCTGCTATATTGACTTGTACCCTTTAACACAGCCACTGTGTAATATCAGTGCTCATTTCATAAATATGCACAGATTTCATCTTTGAGCAAATGATATTGATTGTAATGAAACCCATAACACAATAGAAAGGAAGAGTATAAATATACTTAAATATTAATAGTGCAGCAGTTACACTATTTATTTGTACTATCAATTGGAAAATCTGCAGACACAGATATTATACACGGTTACTTTCATGTAGGCTATTTTTCATAAACTTTAATGGTTAAACCCAGGAAATTTTAGTCAAGTATATAGTCAGCTATCATGATGAAAGTTGACAACATGGACTATCTTTTAAATTATCTACTAAATATGAACTAGTACTGGATATGGTATCAGGCTTTCTTTCTGAGGCATAGAGTAAGCTAAATCCTGTAAATCCTCATACACATATTGATTATATGTATAAAACATCAAAAGTAATTTCAGTGAGAATTGCTCTGCTAAAAACCAAATGGATTTTGATGTCTGAAGATCAAAAACCTATTCTTTAAGTAGACTTTCTCTTTCATTGAGATGATTTGAAAAATAAGATACTGCGACTCAGGCCAGGACGCAGATTTTCTCTCATCATTCATGCTGTGTAGACAGTTTAAAACTCAGAAGATGCTTGGAGCATACAAGCTGAAACTCAACACCCACAAAACAAATAAACAAATTTATTTGAATTAAACTCAAAAAATATTTTAAATAATATGTTGGAATTCTAGGCACAGTAACTCCCTTGCCACATCAAAATTAAATCTGGGTTTGGGACACTATTGAGAAGGCACAAGAAGTATTTGCAAAAACCGACTGCACTGAAGTGTGAAAAATCAATTAAAACTTCCAGCCACCTCAGGATATAAATATTTTCCATGAAATAAAATATTGCTAAAAAGCTCATATTATAATTAAACACTTTAAAAAGAATCTATTTTATTAAAAAAAAAAGTTAGAAGATAAATTGAAATTGAATAGACATAAAAGATTTTAATCACAGATTTAAATTGGATTAACTGGTCTTTAAATATCAAACCCATAAACATTATTTTTTAACTCATATATCCTGCTTTATATTTATTTATTTATATCCTTCCTTACATGAGACATGTGCTCGGACCTGACTAGACAACCTTAGATAAGTGAATACTCCATTTGATCTGTTGAGCCAAAAATGTGCGACTGCTGCTGCGTAACCAAAGCCTCAACAGCTGGACATCGCCAGACTTGCCAAACTGCCCTGCAGCTTCGGACATAAAGCCATAATGTGCTCTCACCACTCTTGCCCTTCAGCCTTCCCTTCAGTGTTTTGTGCTCTTGCTACACCCTCCTTACAGTGGTGTATCAGCTTTGCTGCTTCACTGACTCATCTTTCTGCTGCATTTGGAACCTTCTTTAGTGAGGTGTAAGGAGTCTGAGTGAATCCCTCAGGAATTCTTCAGCTCAGCAAAGCATCTTCTGGCAAATGACAGTGGTCTCAGACACGCAGTAAGAGGTAACAAGGGGCTATCCAACCGTTCCAGTAATGAACTGGATGGACTGCATTAAGGATACCAGTCAAGGTGAAGGGATGTTTGTTGCCACTCCTACTTTTAATAGCTAGGTAATTGCCAATTTGCAATTCCCAAAACCCTGGGAGAGTTTTAACTTTATTTTAACAGGAGAAAACTTACTATAACAACCAAACAACCCAAATTAACTTTTTTTTTATACAGTAATGTCTAAATTACTCAGAGCAGTATTTTTATACTGACAGAGCTGCTGAGAGACCTAGCACTCATTCCCCAAAGCAGATTACAACACAAAAATTAGTATCTCACTGGATCAGACCAGAGGGTTCAGAAAGTTTAGCGTCTTATAGATGACCTTATGTATAGACTGTACTTATTGCATTTATGGAAGTACTGAAATAAATTTAATCTTTCTAGTTTAAGAAGCAAATGCTGTAACAGTGTGTCAAGATGAGTTTATACAAACCTGTCAGAGACTGGAAATATTAGTCTATAGAGAACACCATACTGCTGAGCATTTTTGCATTTTTCTGTTGTGTTTTGTTTTGCTTTGTTTTGTTTTTAAGCATGATGGATTTTAAAACGTGCTAGTTGACATTGATGCTGTCATTACACTCCCAGTTACGGTAGAAATCGCACTCAATAAAGGTCCACAGAAAATGTTTGAAAGGGAAGTAAAAGCAAGTCATCAACTCACTAATGAATCACACTCATGGTAAAAGTGTCTTTAAACCTAAATTTAAAAAAAAAAATTAAGATATTTTAATACACTTTCGAATATTGGTTTTCCCATCCTTAGTATAACAATTACAGACAATACAATATAATTAATTGGCTGAATTAAAGCCAGAAAACTTGACATAATATCCATTGGGAAAATTACTTACTTTGAATGGAAGTTTTCCTTTTTTAAATCATTTATAAAGGGAATAAAATAAACAGTACACTTGGGAACATGCAGGCATGTGGATTACTAGGCATGTTTGAACTTCAGTTCTATAAACTATTGATCTACTCTGATCAGTTCCTTATCCTAACTCACACTCAGAATGGCTTAACCTGACATCCCTGTACAGTTAAAACATTTATTTTTACTATAAGCAGAGAAGAATATGTTATTATTTCAAGTAAGCAACAGAAAGGGCAAGGTCAACCGATAAATAGTAGCCTGCAGCTGAGGTTATCCTGTCACTGCTAGAAAGCTGACACCAACTTAGCTCCAGCATTTCTAGACAGATGATTCCCGTGCTTTAGACTGATCAACCTTTTCTTGAAATCCATGTTCCAGTGAATCAGCTACTACTATACACAAGGAGAACACGCCAGACTGTGCTGTAACCCGCTGTCCCTGCTCATCTCTTGTCAGCCTTTGCCTGTTAACTTTGCTGCCATAGAGAGAAATAATTTCACCAAGGAAGACAGAAATGAAAGAATGGAAGAGAATGTCACAAGCTGCAGAACTTCTGCTGGGACTTCATTCTCCATCCTGCTTGGGACACCTTCCAGCTTCTTCCTGTCCTAATGCCAACATGGTCCAGCTTGAGAACAGATAATCCCATTTACACAACTGCAGACTCCAAACACAAAAACCCAAGAGCCAGGATAAGAAACAGGCCATGAAGATAAGGATGCAGGAAACAGCTGTGAGGTGCTAATGGTCTCCTTTACCAGAATCAGTACAGGCAGGTGCAGTCATGAGGAGGGATTTTCATGGGTCATTTTCTTTTCCAGAACTCACCTTTCAGGAATGGCAACAATCAAAGCGGTTGTGTATGTGAGACAAGTTTATATGAGACAAAGCCTGGCACTAACAGCATCTGGCAGGCTCTAACAGAGTCCTACAGAAAAACAGTTATAGGAACTTCTTGCCTTTAAAGTCAAGGGAAAGAAAAAAATCGCAATACTCATCATATATACTTAGACACAGAAATGCTTATTGACTTTATAGAACTCATCCTGTCATTTCCTGTAGGATTTCATTTCCTTGTAGTGGCAACAGTTGATGCAATGAGTTTATTTGATGAGGCTGCTATGCAATTCTATGAAATGTAGTGGTTTCTAGGCTAGCATTGTGTTTTTCCTATCTTAAACAAGCACATGCCAATGCTTCCTAATTTGAATTAGTAATCACATCCTACACATTACAAACCATCAGATCTCAGCTGCTATCAAGCTGTTCCACGTTGCCAGCTATCCTTGATACAAGATCATTTGATTGTTGCTTGGTGGTTGCTAAGGCAGTCCTGAAAAGCCTCATTCATGCAGTATAGGATTTGTTCAATGCTTTAGTTTTCAAGCTACCTGTCTTCCCAAATTAGTATCTAAATGGATTTTGTGGCACATCAAAAAATTGCATCCTTGCTCAGGGTTTTTCAAGAAATTCCCCTTATTTCAGTGTTCACAAATAAGCAGGACCTGACTGTGAGAAACTTCCGACAGAAATTCACCACTGTCGTGGGCTGACCCGGGCTGGATGCCAGGCACCCACAAAAGCAGCTCACTCACTCCCCTCTGCAACTGAACAGAGGAGAGAAAATTTAATGAAGGGTTCATGAGTTGAGATAAGGACCAGGAGAGATCACCCACCAAATACCATCACAGGCAACACAGGCTCAACTCAGAGGTATGAATTTATTAGTAACAAAAATCAGAGCAGGATAATGAGAAATAAAATAAACCCTTAAAAACACCTTCCCCCTACCCCTCCCTCCTTCCAGCTCTACCTCCTACCCCAGCAATGCAAGGAGGCAGGAAATGGGCATTATGGTCAGTTTATCACCCATAATTTTGTCCCACTACTCAGGGAGAGGAGTTGTTCTCCTGCTGCACCGTGGGGTCCCTCCCACAGGAGAAACTTCTCCATGACTTTCTCCAGTGTGGCTCCATCTCAAAAGCAACATCTCTCTGTGACCTGCTGCAGCGTGAGTCCATCCCACAGGCAAACAATCCTCCCAAAACTGCTGTGGTGTGCATGGGTCACTCTTCCACGGGGTGCAGTCCTCCAAGGACAGGCTGCTCCAGCATGGGAGCAGGGCCCTCCTCTCCACAGGTCTCCCATGGGCTGACAGCCTTCTCTAGGCATTCACCTGCTCCAGTGTGGGACTCCTCGCAGGCTGTGGGTGGATGTCTGCATCCCCGTGGATCCCCATGGGCTGCAGCAACACAGCTGCTCCACCATGGTCTTCACCACGGGCTGCAGAGGAATCCTGGGTCCAGCACCTGGAGCACCTGCTCCCCTTCCTTCTGCACTGACCTTGGTGTCTGCATGTTGTTCTCCTCACATGTTCTCACTCTGCTCTTCTCTGGCCAAAATTAAAACTGTGCAACAACTTTTGTTTGGATTTCTTCTTAAATATGTTATCTCAGAGGTGCTACCATTTCTAATTGATCCACCTTGGAGGCATGTCCATCTTTGGAGCCACCAGGGATTGGGTCTCCAGACATGGAGGAAGATTCTGGCAGCTTCTCAAAGAAGCCACCCCTGTGGTCCCCCTGCTCCCTAAAACCAGGCCGTGCAAACCCAATACAACCATACAAACCTGAATTGGACTTTTACATACTGTCTGATTTTCTGTTCTTCAGCATTATCAGACAAGTACTCTCCTGTTTCTAAAAGCATTTCTAATTAAATGATACCAAACCATACATTAATTAGCAGAATCCATATTTCCCTGTACAGAGAGTAGTTTCTAATTCAGGTGGAGATTTGGCTAAGCAAAATCTGAACCATTATTTAGCTCACTAAAAGAGAAAACACAACATTTCCGTCCTTACTTCGTTCATGCTCTGCTGAACATTGGAATCAAAGTGATATGAAGAACACAGGAAAGGCACTTTTTGTGCCAAAGCTCATCTGCTTTTAATACACCATTTAATCTCATGATCACTTTCACGCTGTCTGTTCTGCTTTAGCGAAACAGTAACAAGCCTATCTTTTCATACCAACATATTCCACTGTGAAAACCAACTAAATAGATTTATTATTTTTCTTCCAAATTAATGCAATTGTTAATGGAAAAAAGTGCAGATCTATAACATTTAATACATAAAATTTTAAATACTCCTTTACAGATGCTGGGAAGATTTTTTGACTGTTAGGTTGTTTATCTTATGTGTAGATATGCTAAAGTGGGAAGAAGGTTATATTTACAAACACTTAACCAAAGTATGCCTTTTCCAAAGCATGCCATGGACATTACAAAATTGTGTATGTATTTGACTGAAATTATCATAAAATTTCATTCCTAGGAAAACAAAAATGCTCAGATACAGTGATGTTCAGCAAGGAGGATGTGACCCCTTCACTTGGCATGCCCCATTCACCATCACTATGAAAGACAATTTCATTTTTTTCTGTCTTGCTTTACAGTGTCCCAATGTAAACCTTCTAAGAAAGATTTCTAAGAGCAACATCTCTCTGTGACCTGCTGCAATGTGAGTCCATCCCACAGGCAAACAGTCCTCCCAAAACTGCTGCAGCGTGGGTCACTCTTCCATGAGGTGCAGCCCTCCAAGGCACATTTTTGATTCTTTTTTTTCATACCGGTGAATTTTGTTATTAAAATTAGAACTAGTAAAGTTAGATTTAGCTTGGTAGTTTTTTTTTTCAAACGAAATCATTGGTAGAGTAAAAAGCCTGATTTTTTTAATATTATTTCCTCATATGATAGAATGGGCAAAAATCTACTTTTCTGTTGCTAATATTTAACAAAATTAAAATTGTGTGTGGCAGGGACTGGCTAGAGGGTAAGAAATCACATACTTTGTCTGTGAAAGGATTGTTTTATTACAAACCCTTTTAACAAGAAATACAGCAATTTGGAAAAGAAGGTTCATTAGGTGTCTAGAGTGCTGAATGCATGTCTCCAAAGAACAGAGGAGGTAAATGAAATGTCCTTTCCTGTGTTGTTGATGAACTTTGTGATTACTCAAATTCACAAGAACCACACTTTTTCCAAGAAGTTCAGTAAATAATTGAAGTTAGTATGCCTTATTTTAAACGAAATTTTGGATTTTCCTACAGTTTTTCAACAGTCAGAAACTCTAGCTCATAACATGATATGACAACCTTAGGGTATGGGTATCAAATTAAGATATATATTTACGGTTTTCAGTAAAACTAGACATCACACTCCTACGATGCTTCAGTGTTCAATGAATTGAATTTTAATATTAAGCTGTTTGTTTCCCCCCACATGAATTTTTAGTAGCACAAATGTGTGCTTGTGATCTGATCAAAATATCAGACTGCCACGGGCCACATCTGATATCTATTACAAAATGTAATCAAAATATAATGAAATTGGTCAGAGTAGTATACTTTAAGTAAGTTTTAAGTAAATCTAATGTAATTTATATCCTGGTAGAATCAGTGAAAAAAAGGTCTTATGCTTTACAAGCAAAAGTTACATAACAAGGGGTATTCTGTCTTATAAAATTTACCCTGCAGAACAATTTTCTATCATTTTCTTCACAGCTAAGCATTACAGTGCAAGGGTTTTATTCACACTAGCTAACACGAAAGTATTGGGGTCTCCAGCTGTCCCCTGCTTGGTCTACCTCTGAACTTGGAGAAGAGAAGGCTCCAGGGATTCTCCAAGAGAGCTGGCAAGGGACTTTTTACAACGGCATGTAGTGATAGGACAAGGGGAAATGGCTTTAAACTGAGACAGAGTGTTAGATTTAGATTATATATTGGAAAGAAATAATATCCCAAAAGCAATCTGGATTATGCCTTAAACAATTTAACTTTTTTGCATCTTTTTCGCAGCTGTTATCCAAAAGCTTCCAGCAGAAGACGTACAAGCCTGTGCTATCACCCCAACCGTAAGTGTGTACGTGTCTTGACCTTTCAATTTCCTTGAGAGCCATACCCACTGGATATGATTATTAAAACAAAGAGAAGAAAAGCTTCACCGCACTCTGGCATTTTCAGGAGAAAAAAAATCCAGCTAATGGAAACTGCTTGACAATGTTTGCTTTTGTCTTTTCCCTTGCATGTTCAGCTGAACTTAATCTATTGTTTGCAGTTAGACAAAAGGCAGGACAAATTACATGTTTGCCTACGCCTATTCAAAGAAAAGGAACAAAGGTTTCAGAATCAGCTATAGAAAATGGAGTTATTTTTCTCACTCTTTACAAATATTTAAGTTGTAAGCATTTGAGCTGCAGAAATAGCAAGCCTGGCTGAAACTGCCTTTTCTCAAGAAACCTGAAAAGACTGTTAAAAAAAAGACACTTCTTTTCACTTGTCATGCAATATTTTCAAGAGCAGTTAAGAGAAAGAATTTTTAGGTTTGATTGTACAAGACGAGTCATTTTAAGTATTGCAGTTTTGTGTTTATGTTCTTTTGATGAAAAAATGAAGAAAGTAGCCAAATCCACAAAAATATTTCTTTTATTTGGAAAACATTTGTTTAATAACAATTCTGGTGTACTTCTGGTCCTAAGAAGTATCATACTCCACAAACGTATGCAATTCTAAATTAAGTAAATTCTGTAATTTTACCAAAACACTCTCACCACTAGTTCAGCTGACTACTGTATTTATCTCTGATTTTTTACTGTGCCACCATGTTGCTTCTTGCAGCATGTTTTATGTAATTTACTGAGTCCAAAGGATACACATTTTACTGTACCACATGGAGCAATGAGAATTAATAAATTTCTTTCAGGGAGGATAGCCATTAAAAAAAATGGTTTAAAGTATTATCTACTGCAATAATTTCCACTGTTTTGGAAAACAGGAGATTTTGGCAATGGGGTGGGTGGTAGCCTACTATGTCATGATATACCAGAATTTTGTGAGGTCAATGGCATATTTTGGAAAAGGCATACATTGCTTAATTAAATTCTTGTAAATATAACCTTCTCTCAACTTTAACACATCTGATACCTGTACTGGTTTTGAAATGGAGTTGTGGTGTAGCACGGTCTTTGTTAGTTACAACACATTCATAGTTGTTGTCCGCCACTGTGGTTCTCTTCTTCTGGTTGCATGCTGTTTTAACGGAAAATGAAAAATATTGCCATTTTTAGAAAGAAGTAAAGGTTCTTGTTCCTTCACAATTGAAAATCAGGCAGCTTCAGGCCAGAATTTCACTCATACAGCTTTCTGTGTACTACCCGAGCAGGAAGGCAGCTGTGGAATTAAGACAAAAAGAAATGGCGACTATCAGCTTTGAGCACTGGAGACACCAAATTATGAAACATAAATGGGGATACTCAATACAGATTTTTTTTAATAATACAGGTACAGAGAGTTTGGAAATGGACTGAAAAAATCACTCTATTTAAAAGTAGAGTGCTATACTATAATTTTCTCATTTTCCACCAAGGAGACAAATAAATAAACTATTTTTTTCATTGCATAATTATTTAATGATTAACCCTCCTAAGTCCTCCCACACAGTGCTAAAGCAACAGAAGAACACCACTTCTCTAGAGTGAGTGTTCAATTTTATGTAGCCAAAGACAAAATATCTATCTATTTAACAAAACCTAGTACAGGAAAACAAATTGGATTTACTTCTGGAAAAATATTTCAAGATAAGCAAATGAGATCTTGGTCTAGAGAATGCTATGAATATCTGAAAGTGCATATATAATTGCAAAGGCATAAGTGTCTGAGAGGAGTCAAGTCATCCCTGTGTTTCTGTAGTTATTTCCACAGCACATGGGTATGCATGTATAGAGACAAGATTCTTTAGCATAATTATTTCTTAGATTTTTCTGTCTCTATTCTATCAGTTGATGTAAAAAATTATGCTATTAAGAAAGTACACAATACATTTCCGTGATTTAAAAAGATACATTTCTGATCTGGGACTAGGGCTTCTCTGCAAGAGTGCTATGGAAAAGTGTTCTTTGGTGGCTGACCACAGTAGCAGAAGAGCAAATGGGTCCTTAACATTTCAGCATTGAATGAAAACTCTTTTTGCAAATAGCCTGAAATTATCAAGTTGCCTTTTCAAACTAGTTGGGGGTCTGAAATGGGTTCTTTAAATCTTAGTTTTGTAACACAAGCGGAACTTGTCACAGCAATATTGGGCAAACGCTATGCTCTTGTGTATGTCTTATTAGCTACTCACTCATCCACTGCATTTTCAGATGAAAAATCTAAAAAATTAACAGAGGTTTATTCATCCTAAAGAACACTTGAACTTCTGTGATGCAAAAAATACATAAGTTAATGGTTATTTGCTGTGCATTCTTCATGAAGTTTGGCAAGAGGTTAAACTGCCATAAAAATCTCTGCGCTGTACTGTTGGGCAGAAAAGATGGTCAAGATCAGAGGGACTGCGTTACCTTCTCCTAGCAGCTGTCTGTACCCTGACCTGTCCTTTTGCCCTCTGCTAAAATAAAAGTCAGACGCTTTCTATAATTCTCTCTGTCTATGATAGCTAAATCTGTCCAAAATTTTGAAGTAAAAAAAAAAGTTTAATCTGGTAAAATGCCATTTTATTTACACCCTGCTGTTTGTTTGTGTTTTGGCAAAATCTATTTAAGATTTGAATTTCTTTCTGTTTGATGACATGACAGGCCCCATTCCTAAAATTTTTGTTTACCATACACATTTTAGTTAAAGTGAATCTTGGTTGTAATCAAAACCTTTTTCCAAACTTCCTTCTACACAACAAGCCAGTTTTTGCCATTTTATTTTTTCCTTTTTATAACTACAGCAATAATTAAAGTAAAGGTTAGCTAAATATTTTCTCTCTATATGAAGGAGACAAACAATAAGAAGTTAAAGTGACAAACAATAAGGAGTAAAAGTAATAGACTACAGGAGCAAGAATCTGGAATTATTTGGTCAATCTTGTGGTTATATTCTAAAAATACTGAATTCTTCCTTAATTTGGAGGGCAAGTGCTTTTACCTGATGGAAAGAAAAATTTTTTGGCTGATAACCTGCACCCAGTTGAAGAAAAGAACACGACTGTGCTAAATGTGATCAGTAAGCAATGAGCTGGACCCTCACTGTACCTGCCTTTCTTATCACGTGAGGCCATGCTAAACAATGCTGTTCTTAGCACCAAAACAACACACTAACCCACTCTGCCTAGAAAAAGCATTTATATATGTGTTGGAAAACAATCCATTTAGAAAGAAGGAGAGGAAAACTGTAAGCTTTCTCCATACTTATGCTATTTTACTAGAGGATCTTTTGCAACTACTTTCAGTTTTAACTGGAGTTCTATGAACACTTTGAAGGTTTGGACCACTGTTCCTCACATAAGAGACACAAAAAATTCCTCTAAATACCCTGTAGCTATTGCATGATGGCTTGCTTTTTACAGAGAACATAACAAAAAATATTCCTAAAGGTATGGAGGAGGCAAGGATAAATTTGGGGAATACTAATAACATCACACATAAATTTTTATTTTATTTCTTATATTATTATATTATAAAAAAGTGTATTTTGAAAGAAATTCCTACAAAATCAATAATATGTTTTCCAATAAATTTCATTTAGAATATGTGTACCGGAGTCTGTTTATGTCAACTAATGCACACTAAGTTCATCTAACATAACATCTGATGGGTTAAAAAGGAGATTTGCTTGTGGGTTTCCTTTAATGGAAAGTGCAACATATTTCACTTTCCTCATTACAGATGTCTGTGGGAACTGGATTACATTTTCTCAAGTATCTTCCAGAAGCTGTAGCAGAAACCTACAATCCTAGCTTTCTTTTGGATTAAAGCTAGGATGGTCAACAGCTTCAGCAACTTCCAGGTTATAGTCCCACGTGATGCTTGCTAGCTATTATTTAATAAACCTCTCTAAGGGCAGGAGTGGGCCTATACTTCTAAAATTTGTATTCTTCTCTGATTTTTTAATGAAATCCTTATGCACAACTGGCTGAAGCTCCCACATCAGTGCTCCCCACAGACCTCCCTGTGTCTCAGAGAGTTAAGTACACAAATGAGAAGACCAAAATGCAGCATGAATATTAATGTTCTGGCAGTGTGTCTTTGAGCTGGCAGGGCTCCTTTACTTGGGCAGCTGCCAGATGTGATCATTTGGAATACAAAACTACTTTATGAGAAAAGTGTGGAATAAATCTAGAATCCACTGGAAAACCCAAAGCTATTGTTCCTTTATTACAAATATGCATTTACTTTTAGCTTCAGACTAGTAGGATATCTGTTAGAAACTAAAAGGTAGATACTGCCCAAAATTGAATAAAATGCTGCAAGCCAACATTGCAGAAGAGGGGAAATGTGCAGAAGCAGAGGTAGTGCCTTTGTTTCCTCTCTCTGAGATATTGAACATGTATTAGCAATCTATGTAATGGACGCCTGAGTATTAATATGTTGTTATTTATCTCTTTCTTTCCCTCCCTTTCTAGGATGTTTTATTCAGGTAAAGAGAAAACAAGGCTCTCTGCAGACTGGCAGTGTCTAACCCCCGATGTTTCCTGGGTATTTTCTGAGCCGAGCGCCTCACATTACCAGTTGCTGTGACACATGTAATGTCATTAGACAGGGAATAAACAACTTCAAAACCATCTACAGAGCCCAACATCTAATTAGTCAAACAAGCAGGCTGGGAAATCAGAAACACCAGAGCCAACTCTATCTTGCAGTGTGCTGTGAGAAAAGCTTATGCCAACTGCATTTTTGCTCCAGGGCAAAATTCTGAAATTATTTCAGGTACAAATAATCATGATCACATGAGACTCAAAAAATGACGTGTTTGTAATTCTTGAGACAAAAAAAGGACAAATTTTATATGCTATGGCTGTGTAGTAGAAGGCAAGGGGAGAAAAAAATACCTTCTTCAGTGGTTAGTGAAATGGTATCATTGGGAAAGGGTAAGTGGAGGATGCTAGGACATATTGAAGGGGAGACTAAACTTTTCATCTTGGAAAATTAATAGAAGATGATTGTAAAATATTCACCACAAATCCTCTTCTGACTGCAGTGGGGCTAGGAAAGATGGGTAGTTTTCACACAGCCCTTCAGGTTATGGTCTATAAAACTTGCCTACATGCACCTGTGACTTTATAAATTGCTCTATATTCACCCACTGCAGAAAGTGGGGGAACAGAAAAGACAGAATCAGGCTATTCTCTGAGGTGCGCTAGAAAACAGAAAGAGGCAACAGGCTGAATGCAGCATGGCAATTTCTGCCTGGAGAAAAAGGGAAAAAAAATATAATCCAGTTGCAAGTGTTTATTCACAAGGCTGTGTTACCCAGAAAGGCTCCTGGAGATTTTCAAAACTGACCTAAAATCTTGAGCAAACTGATCTACTTTGAAGTTAGTTCTGCTTTGAGCAGGTATCTGGGTTCGATGAATACCAGGAGTCTCTGATAAGCTGAATTTTTTTGCAATTCTGTGATATCCTACCATGTTTCAGGGCTGGTTGATTCCTTGAACTTTTAGCCAGGACTGGATGCCAGAACTCAAATTCGTATTTTGGAGGGGTTTTTTTCTGATAGAAGGAATGATATTTCTGTTTTTGAAGGTAAATCAGTTCTTAATGTGCTTGCATATTTGATTTCATTCCCATATGTAATATTTTCTGTATTCTCTCTTTGTAACTAGAACTTTCTAAAGCATTTCAGGCTTTCTCGACATGGGCACCTTTGCTTAGACTATTTTTAATTGAGTGAGTCAGAAACAATGTCTTTGATTGCTTCTGCTCCTTAGGGACTGAAGGAATATTTGGGCTTATTATTTACATATCCTTCTTGCTATATGCTTTCTCCTGACAGCTGCCATCTCTAACTCTTCATTGCATTTCAAGAACCACACAATTAAAAAAAAATAAAAAAAGGGGATTGAAAGACAGAGGAGGTTGAGAGAAAGGTCCCTAAACAATCAAATACAAGTGATAGCAATTACTGAAACATGGCTGAATTGCAAATGACTAAAAGTTCTTTTTTGAAATGAACATGGAATTTTTTGTCTTACCAGATGTGCTGCAATGTTATTAGGGTGGGTTAGTTTGTTGTTTGAGGGTTTCTTTGCAAGACTCCAGGGCAAAAATGATATGGCAGAGGAAAATTTATGCTTTGTTTTGATCTCTAACTTGAGGCAGCCCTTCCACTCTTAAGAAATGCAGTCTAGATAATGCTAGGTCCTAGTAGTCTAGGTCTTGCTAATATAGATGTAATAAATTATAAATTCCTTCCTTTATGGTCAATTCAATTTATACTAGACTGAAAATATACATAAAGGTAAACAAGTTACTTGCTCTTAGAGTATATACAGAATCCATCTCTGTTTCCATCTCCAGTAAGAAAACAGCTGCAGGAGTGCACAAATAGTGCTTCTCAAAAGTAAGGTAACACGCTACTCAGGAATTTTGTGGGAAACACTAAGTTAGTACCAAACAAAATAAAGAAAATGACAACAGATTTCTGATGCTCACTAGAAGCTGGCATGTAGAATTAACTGATTTTTAATTTATTTTTAAAGGAAAAGCATGTGAACATAACTGGTTTTGCCAAAATGCTACTGCACATTTTTCTCAGATGTATGAGGGTCGTCTAGAAATAGAAAATTCCTCTGGTGGCTGCAGCTAGAATGAATCCATGGCAGCTGAGCCAACGTCTTCAAAGGTTGCCTGAGGTATGACTTGCTGGAAAATCCAAAAGATTGATATACATGTTATTGAGAGCAACATGTTTAAAGGGGCAATACAGGTATTACAAGATAAAGACTTTCTCCAACACAAGTCAGAGCTGTCCATGGACTGAGAAACAACTACTTGGGCAAAGAGTAATAAATACCTGGTTGTACCTGGTAAATACCAAGTTTTAGGATCAAACTGACTCTTTTTCTAAAATGAATTCTACTGATTCTGGACTTACATATGCTTTTTACTTCCTTTAGCAACTTTATTTATAGAATTTATTGTATACAGAAGTTCGTGGGCAAAATAATTTTCTCCACACATTGCATCAATGATTGCTAGCAGATAGGTCTCTAAAGATATGCATTAACATCCTCCTCATTTTATCATGTTATATTTGCAGTGTTGCTCAGTACACACAATGTTCTTTGGTTCTTGGGAAAATACACTGACCCAAAAAACCCAGATGACTTCCCAGCAATTCTAACTGCATAACTGCTGGTTTAACTATGCAGCTACCACACAATCCATACATAAAATTTAACTATGACAAAATCATCTTATTTCTGGTTTGCAGACAGAACTTTCAGTCTTTCACAAATATCGATGCCATGTAAACCAAGGGCTTGTCTAATTTCAAACGATCATTTGTCATTCTAGTAACCAAAAATAAAACAAAACATATAGGTAACAACTGACTCACTGTACAAAGAAGACCAGTGACATTTCTGGGTCAAAATAAAAGAACATAGACTGCTTCACCACTTCCGTATTTACATGTATACCCTGTATCTGCTTTATTTCTTCCTCACTACCCAACCTGTTGAAGACAATGCCATGAAATAACTCTTATTGATAGATGAAAAAGAGAGAGAAAACATTATCAAGATGATCACTAGTGATAGCAGCTGTTACATAATTTTGTTATGAAGCCATTTCCTGCTGCTAGAGGGTTTGAAATAACATTTACTTGTATAATTGTAATTGCATTTATTTTATTCCTCCTGGCCTAAATAAAAAGCATAAATTAAACCATATTGAATGTTTCATGGAGATAACCTCTTTAGAAAAAAATGAATTAAATGTTTTTACTGATATTTGACATGTTATTACAAAATAACTGGTGGTAGAATCATATCTCAAGCAACCAAAACTATACTAACTTCAAATATCAACTTGTTCTCCTCATAGGACTAGACTTCCATCCAATTATTTTCCATCAATCAGTAAATTATTTACCTATTATTTACTTACCTTTTCAATACCTATGTATATTAAATCATATATTGGCCACAATATATTCTTTAGCCGTGTTAAAGTTTGACACCTGCATACAACCATTCATTCAAATTACATTTATAGTGAATGAAGACATAAAGCCTTTAGAGGTGAAAAACACATATACATGAAAATACGAGATCTCTCTCCTGTAAGGGATGTCTCAAATGGGTACTTCAGAACAGTACCAGGGCAGGCTTGCTCTCCAGCTTCTTGTGAAGGCAAGGGCATTACATAACAGGCCATTCTGCCCTGCTCTCTGTTTATTTGGGCAATGACTGGAAGGAAGAATGTGCCAGATCTTCATCCATTGTCACATCTCTCTTCCTTATTATCTGTCTGTAATTTCATGGTAGGAAAACTTTTTACATTTTAAAGTGATGGATCTATGTGTTCTTCTAAAGAGCTCCCAAAAACCTATGTGACCTGTGGAATGGGGTGAATTATATGTATTCAATTAATTTTTAAAAGCAGTTAAT
The DNA here is from genome assembly GCA_013398055.1 of Ifrita kowaldi. Classification (NCBI taxonomy): domain Eukaryota; kingdom Metazoa; phylum Chordata; class Aves; order Passeriformes; family Cinclosomatidae; genus Ifrita; species Ifrita kowaldi. The sequence goes on along the minus strand of VZRS01014134.1, from coordinate 418,694 downwards.
AAGCTTTGACTCTGCAAAGAAAAGTAGTGAATGAAGAACTCTCTTCAATTCCCTGGCGATTTCCAGGTCCTTCTGCTTTCCACACAGCACTAGATTCACATTCTTCATTTCTTTGTCTGTACTATTAGTAAATCAGAGTAATAAAAAGGATATTAAAAAAAAAGCTGCTATTCAGACACAATTATACACAAATTAAGACTCAAAAAGCTCTTATCACTGATGTTGACTACCGAGTTTCATCTTGATCTCACTGCATTGCTCATATTAAGTACCATCTTGAACAACAACAATAGAAACTTTAAATGTGAATCACACTTTAATCTGTGATTGCATCTGAATATACTTCATCCATTTCCCTGAATATTTATTTTAATCAACCTCTAGCATGATCCACCATAGAGCAAATTAAAAGAAATAGTTCCTGAAGAAAAAAAATGTTATTGTCTGTTATTTCCTGATTTTTTCTCATTCTGTACTTTTCCCATACTTACTAGTCCAAATACTTGTCCTAGTCTTCTCATTGAAGAATGAGGTGTTTGTGCTCCACTATAATATAAATATTAGAACATAAAAGCATTCTGAAGTGTTGCACTGTAATCTACAATCAATACGAGTATAACATGAAAGCAATGGTGTTACAATTTTTGCTTTTTTTGCTAGGGATGTAGATTCAGAGCACTGTTTTAAAATCCAGCTTTTAGATGCTGGTTTGTTGGCAACAGACAAATTACCAATTTATGATAGGAAACAGAAGAAAAGTACAGGGAAACAAAACAGATTGAGGGAAGATGAGAAGTAGGAAAAGACAAGAGAAAAATGGAAAAAAAAAAGAAGGAAAGGGGAAATCTTAGAGAAAGGTAGTGGCAGAGAATATCATTTGCATGAGACAAATGAGAAAAATGCAAGAAGAAAGTGAAAATTATAGAATAATAATGACTAAAAAGGCTTAGAAAAATTAAAGATAAAAAAGAAAATAATAGTTAAATCAAAGGAAAATAATTAATTGATGAAAAAATATTTTTGAATATTTTTTTTTTCTGTGCATCTGTAACTAGAGGAAAGGAGGTAGGTAGAATAAGTCAAGAACACTAAAAGGATAAAGGGAAATCTCTAGAGATACAACCAAAGAAACAAAAGAAATACAAAGAACAAGGAGTAAAACATAATATATCTTTTGCTGCAAATATTAACATTTTAAAATTTATTTTACTTTTTTTAATTAGCATTTATTATATTCTACACTATTTTGAAATCTAGTTTTGAGCCATATCGTACAAGTCATTAGATATGATATTCCAATTAAAATCCTAAATAAACTCCTGAAAGTAAAACATTGGTGCTAAATATTTCCCATGACAGAGCAGATGCTTCATTTTAGTTTCAAGTCAATAGGTGGCATTAGTTTATTATAATAATGTTATTTTTATTTTGAGTTTTTCACTGACGTTTGCAATAGAGTTGAAATATGATTCAGAATACCTCAATACAGCATGCAAGTATTAAGTATATATATTTGAAATGCATCATTAAGATTGCATTCCACTGCTGTTTCAAATATCTAGAAATGAGAAACGCTTGAGATACATAAAATTTACCATTCAAGCCTGATTTCATGGGGATTTTCACTGGCAAAAACTGAAAAGATACATTATTAGCTGATGATTTTTTATATACATTAAAATTTGAGATGTCCTTTCCATCAATAAAAATATCTTCACACCATATTTAAATAAAGACATCTCAAAAGGTCACGTAAGAAACACCAATCATTCATAGACTAAATCAGACTGAATTTGCTCATTTCCACAGAATTGAGACAAAGAGGGTAAACTTCACTGCTTGCTAAGTTTTCCTCCCACTGTACATATTTAGCCAGCATGACTGGAATGATGAAGGTCCCTAGCACAGAGGCACCAATTCAGGCACACCTCTTGCGGACCAGTGTTGCCCCAGCTGGGCTAAGACAAAACAAGTCTGCATCCTGTTTACCATAATTGTAGATTTTCATCAACGTTGCTTGAAAGGGAGGCAGATAATAGTAGCAGAACATTTTAAATCATATCTGTTACTTTAGTCAGACCCAGGTTTTTACAGAAGATTCTCTGCATAACAGTATTGGATGTCTCGTGTGTTTGTCCAAATCATTTATGAACCTAAAAAAAATATTTCTTTGCCTTCTTGAGTAGAATTCTGCAAGAATTATGTGATTTTGGACTCAATTTCAAATGAAAAGAATTTTTGCCTTAGTGTATTTCTTTTAGGAAAATTTGAAAAACTATACTATAGGCTTAATGAAACAGCTCAGGTTTTGTTTGCTAAAGAGCACCGTTGCCTGTCTTTGTGGACTTTGCCATGAGATAAGCCAGAATGGAGTGACTGGATGATGCTAACTCCAGGCCTGGTGGAGGCAAGATCTGGCTATCTCATCCTGGTTAACACATCCAGAAAAAAATTCCCACTGCGGCAAACAGCGTAATGAAGCAGTTTCTTCTATGCATATCACTGGTCAAACAAAAGGAAAACCAACTCTGAAACTGTGCTGAAATCAGCTCCAATGTGTAAAAGGTAATTCTGGCAGGGGGAGATGGTGATTACTGACTCACAGCCCATCAACCCAAGAAACCAACTCAAAAGAAGAGAAAGACTGAGCATGAGGACTAATTGGCATTAGAAGTGAGGGAATCATTTAACCAATAGAATAAGAGAACTGTGTATCCAATGAGCTTTAATTCCTTTGCTTGCTCAGATGTATAAATAGTGAAAAGTTTTGAACAACCTCAGGAACTCCGCCACCAAGAAGCCCAGTGTGAAAAAGGAGCAATGGGATGGTGAATGTCTTCTGCTTGATCTCTCTCTCTGTCTCTCTCTGTCTCCCCTTTTCTATTCCTTTCTATCTCTCTATCTTATGTTTATTGTTAAATAAAATCTGTATTGTTGACTTCTGCATATGGTCTCATTTGCACCTTAATTCAGGCAGAGGAATCTCTCACTAATCATTTCCTAACATTTGCAAAAACAGTCAGCTGATTTGATTTTTCTCCCTCCTTTTCTTTCAACAAATCTCAATAACTTTTAGGCATGTGGGCAGTTTCTCCGAAACTTCCAAAGCTGAAATTATTTTTTTTTAATTCCAGTGAAGAAACTTCATTGTTAAATGAAAGAAAACTCAATATTGACTTTGTTAAAAGGCATTTCAGATATTTCACTCAATTGTTAAATACTCACATTCATACTTGTATATTGTCAGTGTGTTTATGCACTCTTAAACACTATCAGACAACTCCTGTAAGCCATACTGCAGAGTGTCATCCCTGCGATGTCATGCCGGAAAATACAGGTACAGAAATCCGACAGTGTCTGCTTTCTAATATCCCTTGCAATCTAAACATTACTATTCAGTGCCCTAAGGCTCTCTTTTTACCTTAGCTCTTACTGATTGTGTTGTATATAAGAAATGTCCAGAACAATCACAAACATGCTTCATATCTTGCCATCTATGTTTAAAATATTTAGATTGCTGGAGGCTAAAAGTGCTCGTTATTTTGTTCCACCAGCTAAAATGTTTGCAGGAGAACCAACACCTACAAAATTAAGTTGTTTTCCTTTCAAAAATATTTTGAAATCTCAACATGAAAAGGCTGCAACACTGCATTCAAGGGATGCAGGATCAAAACCTTGCAGTTTTAAATGTTATCAAAGTTCACATTCAGTGAGGTATAAAGATCTGTTAAAATTTCGTTTTTGTAATCTTGCATGTTGCTTAGGCAGAACCTGTACCCAGGTATTCTTATTTTCTATGCCCAAATTCCTTAATGCCTCAAGACGTTAAACTCAGGGTTTGAAAAGACTGCATCAGCCACCAGAGCCAGTCTCCTGCAGTTGTGGGAAAAAATTCCATAGGGACTGAACTCAAAAACATTCTCCAGAACATCTGCACTGTTATCTGCTGTACAATAAATATGTGAGACACCTGTAAAATATAACACATTTAAGACTTCTGTACAAAGGACCATATACCTCAAGGTATCAGCCAGAGAGTAGGAGATAAGAAGGTTCCCAGTAATGCATGGAATTGCTGAAGTGCATTTTGTTATCCAGAAGTGAATGCAGTCACTTCCCTAATGATCGCCTCCCATCTGCCCACAGGAAAATTGTTTCCTATTTCGTGACATGAAATATCTAGTAATTTTATTAGGTTGGCTTGTAAATATGGAAGCAAATAGCACTAACCAGCAACTCAGAAATTCAGAAAACAGCTTTGTATGGAGAAGCTGGACAATCTTATTCATCCTTAATTTTGAGCGCAGAGACCTTGGGTTTTGATATAATCACTGCTAGAGTAAGACAATTTCTTTTCGAGAGTGGGGTTTATTGCCTATGTGTATTGTACATATTAAACAGATATTTAGATTCAAACAATTAACTGAGATGTGAAGACCAATAAACTCAGGTCAAGGGTTGGGAAAGGAGAGGGAATCACAAACAGTATTGAAATCCTTTACTACTGGATAACACTCCAGTGACCACTATTAGAATAGACCTTTCATTCTATCACATCAAGCATGGATACTTGTAGTCAGCTTCCCAGCTATCGGGAAAAAAACCCAACAAAACAAAAATACCCTCATTGATCATTTCTGTGAATTGGTTTCTGAAATATAGTTTACGTGCTGTCTCGTAAAATCACCTTTTTGCATTTGAAGACATATATCTAGATTATTATCCTTTAGCAAAAATAATGTTGTCAAAGGATGCATTGGGAAAAAAACAGGGACAAAACCTAACAACCAGATCAGAGAGAAGACTTCTTTCCCCTGGATATGTTTTTTATGATCAAGGAACATTTCCACTTTAAGAATCCCAGTATTAATTATGCAGTCAGGAAATACATCATCACATAAATGGACATAGATACCCAATTTTCTGCTGAATAAATGTTGATCTGAAAGGAGAAAATTGAAAGGGAAAGAGAGAGAACCTTTTGGGATGTATAGGCACATATAACAAGAAAATTTGGTAGCAGTAATTAGATTTTGCAATACTTAAGATATTTTATGAATAAGGAGGGAACTAAACCAAGCCTTCTATAAAATAATATGCTTCTAAATTCAGTCTCAAAAAAATTCTGACCTTTTAACTCATCTCAGATGTATTTTTCCTTCCTTTTTTTACAATCTCTATTAATATAGGAAATGTTCATTCAAGAAGCATGATGGATCATAGCCTTCTCAATAAAACAACTGTTTAGAGAGGCATAGAGAAGTTTGCAGTATGGCTGAGAACTAGTCTCATATGAGTAACCACCAAAAAAATTACATAGGAATGAAGAAACTGAAAGTATGTTGTTTTAAAATTGTGCTTTATGTCCCACGTCCATTACATGAAATAATCAAACTAACAGGATTATAATTTCTTATTCTAGATTCTTGTCATGTTTAATAAAATCCTTGGAGAAGGGATTTAGCAAGAAACTTTCTTTCCCTAGACTATCCAAGTTCTTCAGAAGGTAAATTTCTTTTGTACCTAAGGCATGATACCAGGGACAGCAGATAAATGAAATATGTCTTCAAGAAATACTTTAGAACTTACGTTGAGATCAATTTTGAATGTGAGTTTGAAAACGCTATTTACTATACACTTTTCTACTTTTCTTAAAAATTCACATGAACAGACATAACCCCTTTTAGTCATTATAACTGGTATACTTGACTGAATACATAAGAAACAAACAAGTTATAGCTTTTAGGGTGGACTGTGCCACCCTGATTTTTTAAAGCAAAACCACTAAGATCATGCTTCCTTTAACTGGCATTTATATCTTAAATATATAATTTAAGGTAAATAATAACTCTGCTTATTGAAAAAGAGACACTTTTTTCCTGCCTCATAATCACATAATATTGTTTAACAGTACACATCAACATTTAGCTCTATTCATAATAATGTTGCATCCACAGTCAGGGTTATGGTGCATCTATCTGTGAGCACAAATGGCTACAGTCAGGTGTCAAACTGAAATGTTTTCCAGGAGCAAAAGCCTGCCAAACACTTTATATTTGCCATTATGGACTAGGTTTAGTCTGAAATTATGTGAAATCATATTGGCAAAATTCAGTTTTACAAGATCCAAACAGTATTTCAAGCAAAATTCTGCCATGTGTTTTGGATAACTGTCTAAGCCTGAGGAATCAATGCTTTTGGCTTTCCTTATTCCAAGGTGTTCATCTGGTTGCAGTACTCAAATCCTGAAATTTCCCATCTGAGAGTCTCCTTTGGATCCAGCTTGAGTGATAGGTACTGGTGTCCCTGGTTGTAGGGTGACCTTCTTCTCAACCTATGGATGAGAGACCTGGATCCACAGATCTCCACTCAAACACCTTCAGACCAAAATAAAATTCAAAATTTCCAAACATTTCCTCACTTCATTCTGGATAGTTCTACTCCTGATTTATTCTCGGAAAAATTAGTTATTTTGAAATACAAATTGAATAATAAAATCAACCATTGTAGGTAGGAAGAACTCTAACAATGATTTTCATCCCAATCTGCTTGCAACAGGGGAGATAAAGAAGAGTTTTGTCTTGAGTGATGACAAAGAAGGTAAAATACCCAGTTCATCTTTGCAAATTAAAAGATGGGTGAGCACATCTGCAACATATTCCCAAAGAGTTCTGGAGAGATTTGGAACTTTGCACACATGGGCAAAAGTACATCTAGGTCTACATATTACATCTTCTACTACATACTACATCTTCAACTGAATGTACCACCATTTCCTTTTGTTTGCTAGGAAACAACCAATACAACCACTTTCAAAATTACTGATTGTACCAGGGAAACTGGTGAACCTTGTGGCATGATATCTCCTAATAAATTATCATGGTGGTTCTCACTATTAATGATTGTAAAGTGCTCACCTAATGAAGGTATTTGTGAATGATGGTTTGTAACACAGACGTGTATTACCTGATACAGGAACAGTCACATTAGTTAAAAGCATAAAAGCAGCATAATTAATGTAGCTAGCAAGAAAAATTAAAGCCTCATTTATTTCAGGGGAAGCTTGGTGCATAACTGTATATAAACAAGGCAACAGAAGTGACTGGAATGTCATTATTCAAATTCTTGCTGCCTTGATAAAACTAACACGAAGTCAGTTATTCTGCTCATTCATGTTGTTCCTCATTTCTTCACATATTTTGTCTAGGGATGACAGCCCCAGACTGCTGTTCTAAGTTACTCTATGTGTGGGGACTGCTAGCTTGTTTGAAATGCAAACTAAATGAAAAAAAACTCGAAAAATTTCAGTAATTTTCTCTTTAAAAGGCTATCTTGAATTAGTAAGAAGAGCTTTATGCCAGGTTTTTTGTTGGTTTTTTTTCAGTGTAAGGCAAGAATAAAACTGTGTAAAATACTAGGGGATCTTGACTACCCTGCCTGCTTTTGTGTGTCCAGTTTGTTTATGGTTTTCCTGACTTTGCTCAATAAGATTATATACGTTAAAGCTTGTTTTTATAGGTATACCTTCTCTGGGAGTCCTCAAGTATGATCTATATTTCTGGACATTGGCATTAAATAAATTTGATTTAATAAGCCAGACAATGCAGTTCATACCTGTATTCCAGTTCTGCCATTTAAAATGGTAAAGAGCTCTGATTTAATGAAGTAAAGTAAACTAAGCCAGCACTGTGCACACAAATTTTCAATGTCAACATTTCAGAATCAATAGTATGGAGATGTCGACCACACTAAAAACCAGCAACTGTGAAACGCACTTTCCATTCATTCTTATTGGAAAAGTTACTGAACTAAAATTAAATGCATAAATATCTAAACACTTCCTCGTTCTTGATCTAGTACACATCTACATCTGGATTGTGTGAGGTTTTGCTTGATTTTTAATTAAAACTGAAGTTTCTCCTTCCTTCTCTACAAATTAAAAAAAAAAAATTTGAAACATAATGATGAGCTGTTTTCCTGAATAACCCTGTAATTATTCTTGTGTAGTTATTTTAAATAAGAGAAGCAAAAATTATTTGTCTAATCAAGATACAGTTGGAAGGAGAATATTCTAAGACCATTCCATGCTTTGAAGAAAAACAACACATAATGTAACAAAAAACCTTCCCCAAAAATCAGAGGATTGTTAAAATGATATTCTATTCTGTTCCAGTGTCTATTCACTTTCCCAAAGCCTTCTGGACTGCCCTTCCACTGTGAGAAAGGAACCATCATTTATCATAGCCTGCTCCTAGCTTGCAGGGCCCTATTAACCTCACTGTCAGGCTCTGCCATCTCTACGTGGGTAACCGTGAAGGACAGCTTTGCTGTCATCAAAATATTACGAATGAACATCACCTTTATTAGTCTCCCTTTTTCCTAGTTTTTCCTTACTAAGAACAGGCACAGTTGTGTAACTGTTTTGTGCCCATAGTTAATTCAATCATGTTCTTCAAAAGAATTTCAGGTATTTGGAAATTGTCAATGTTTCTTATCTCTCTGGTATGTTGTATGTATACTTAAAAATCTAAGGGGAGTATTTGAGGGCAAAAAAAGAAAATTCAAAGCTGAAATTTAAACTGTTGGGACCTGTTCTGTTCAGAAAAACATAAAGATTTCTGTCAGGTGACATTCCGCTCAGTTCGATGTGTATTTAAATACATCCTATTCACTTAAAGCTTCTCACCTAAGGCACAGCAAAAAGTACTTATTTGGATTAAAAAATAATTATAACTGAAGTTTCAGAAGTGAAGTTTCAGTTTTCTGTGGACTCTTCACTCAGAGCCATCCTTCTGCTTGCTCAGTGCTACCTGATAATCTCTAACCACGATCAGGGTAGCATACATGGCTGGCTCTTCAGAACTCCTCACGCTGTGAATTCCCCCTATTTCCCATGTGCTGCAGAAGTCTGGGAACAGGAAGAAGAGCAGCCTTCATCCCAACATGCCACTGGGACTATTTTCTAAGCATGATCCCAGCACAACATTGATGCCCATGACTGGATACCTTAAAAAGAAGATCAGAGAGTAAAAACTCTCCCCTCAAGACCCTTCATTATGTGGTTCACTTAAGTGTATACTTACCTACCTGTTTAGCTTTCAATACATGCAGTCATACAAGCACAACACAACCAAACAACCCACAAGACAAATGCATGGAGAGATTTTTGGTTAAGCTAAAGAAAATTTTACTACCGTCACAACAAGGATAAGAATCCTTCCCACTACTTCCCGGCCCAAATTTCTACATTCTACCCCCAGCTGCCCTGTTGTTTCACTTACTAACAGCATAAGTCAGAAATAGGTATATAGTACAAAATAATCTTCACATTTTAATAATAGACACCTATTTTGCTCATAGTTTTCTGAGCAAGCAAATAAATCAGAAACTGCCTATGAAAACTTTCAGCTCAAATATTACCATTTTAAGCAAAACTGACTTGATGAGAATGGAACTAGATTTGAAATACTGCTAAAATTTAACTCTAAAAGTCATTTTCATGCAAACACAATATGAATAAAGGCGTCTAACAGCTTCACACTGGGAGGAGCTGTAATGGTGAGGGAATTACAGGGAAAAAATACGGAGACGATTTTCAATAGAATACCTCATTTCTTAAGCACAAATTTTGTATAATACATGTAAGAAGGCTCTATTAATATCCTTGGACAAGACTGACAGGAGCAGAGCAGAGAATTGCATGTCTTATTGCTGTTTCTTACAATTTGCTCACTGCTTTCTCTAATATGTATTCCTTCTCAAGCTGTGAAGGTGCTGACAAAATTATTCTCCATGTCTTTTTCCTATCCTCTCTCATAAAACATTGACGAAAACAGAAAAGGACGTGTACTGGAGGAAAAAAAAGGACATACGAAACACCAACTTAAGAAGAAGAATTTTTGAAGCAAAAGCCTCACTTTTCTATTAAAAAGTGCTGAAAGGGCTTTCTTTTAAAGTACCCCTATTCAAAAGGAGTTCTAGCTGGCAGAATATTTGAAGTAGCAGTCTTTAATCTATCATTGCCCACCTGAAAATTTTATGTATTTTTAAAACAAAACAAAAAAAAGGACAAATTTAAAAAACAAAAAACAAAACAAAAACCAACCAACCAAACAAAAACCCAAAAAAACCCCCATCTGGGACCACAAATGGCTCTTTCCTTACTATTCTTCTCTCCTGTGTTTTCTAGTAATGAAAATTTGGTAACAGCTCTGTACAACAAGGTGACAAGGATTTTAGACATCATCTGGACATATACATAAAAAAAAAAAAGAAAAAAAAAAGCTGGCTAAATAGTTATGCATTTGAAGACTTATTTAAAAAGAACACAAATCCACCTTCCCAAAGATAAAAGTGAAGGCATGACACTATAATGAATTGGATATGTTTGCTTTTGATTTATTTTCTCTTTCACAAATAGTCGTTCCAATGTTTGCAAAAAAAAAATCATGGTATTCAATAAAATATTCATGTTTCTGCTGGGTAGAGACACAACACACAGCAAAATACAATCTAGACAGCTGAGGTAGAAACTTCCTCACTGCTTTCTTTTCTCACCATGGTTAAATGGCTTAGGAGGGTGGGTTTTTTTATAAAGTCCACCACCAGAACCTTATGAAAGTGAGTCTAGTTGACCCTCAAATCATGTCCACAGTTTAATGAAGTAATTTTCCCTAGAAAACTTTCAGTAAATGCTTTCAAAAAGTTCCTTGATGCCCCGAGCAAATAAATACATCAAATCCAGCATCAAGTGTGAAAACAGCAGGACAAGGACACCTGAACTGGAGAAGTGAGAAGAGGAAGAGACGCTGAAACCTGCTTCTAGTCTATCTCCTGAGAAGCAAGCTGCAGGGAAGATAAAATAGCAACAAATGAAAGAGCCGGAGTTGTAGTCATGGGAATAGACAGGTACTTTTGACATTTTATATTCTGTAACCTTTTCTTTGATAATTTTTCTGAATTCTTCAATCTTGTAAGGTTGATTTAACCCTTTTTTCAAAGCCTACCTAGTATGAAATATGATCTGTCTCTCTTTTTTTGCTTTCCTCTCCAAAAGGTTTGTTTTGAGGTCAGGTAATACTGAATGCCACATAACAGCCAAAATAGATCTCCTCTCCAGCCAGTTTTTCTTCTGTTAAGTATGAGCTTGCAGCTCAGCTCTCAAAAAGGGAAAACTATCACATATTCCTCTATGACTCAATTTCATAAATAACAAATACTGAAACAAATAGAAAATATTGAAACAAATAAAAAATGCAACTTATTTAACATTTTGCTGTGTTTTCATTGGATGCAATAGTCTTCCCAATTGTTTTTTTTTTTGTATTACCTCTTATGTGATTGTCTGAGCTGTATGACACTAATAAAAATAACTCACTGGATTCCTTAATTTATGGGTTTGGGTATCTGTCATATTGGATAGCTGAAATCTCACTTTTTTTGTAACTAATTTAGTGAAATTATCTGTTGATTTTCACCTGAAGTTTAAAAAAGAACAATAAAAAATGTTTTCATGAATTTTAAAATTTCTAAAGACGTGGATGAAACTATAGCATGTCACATGAAGTAGGAAATACTGCTGGGGAAAGTTTTATAAAAACTTTTCTGGCCTTTGGCCATTATTCAGTGATTCAGTATGGCCATCAGGTATTGACAAATATGTCACCAGTTTCAACACCGAGCAAAAGAACTAAACACATGCAGACATTTCTTTTATCTATCTAGAAGGAGGTGTTGAAATTGAATTATGAGTCACAGACAGTAGACTCATACCCCTGGACTGTAGTGGTGAAGGTCTTTTCTCTGTGAATGTTTCTCTTGAATGGTGCACGTTTGGCACTAATGAAAAGGCATTCTGTTTAGATAAGAATCTAATAAATCATATTTCTCAGGAGGAGAAAAAATGTTTTTCATCTCTACATTAGGCAGCTGACAGCACCAAGTGTCTCATAAAGAGACCATGGAATTAATATTCTGTAAACATGCAAGAAAATAGGGTCCTATCCACCAGTCACAAAAACGTGCCTAGAAGTGTAGTGTGATGCATTTTTGATACAGATTAAACATTTTAACAAGCTGAAAATTATCATCTTAACCAAAGGTTAGAGCAGGGTAGTGATAGAACTGATTTGATTCTAGTCCAGCTTAATTTAAATGCTGGCAAACACAACAGAGGCAGTAAACGTCAAGCTGGTCACTGCCAAGATATTTTGGACCTCTTTTTTAGAATATGAAATTGTTTGTTTCTGTGTTTTTTTCCTGCCCCCATGCGTTGTTTATACTATTACCGGTGTTGACAAGTGAGATGCACATATTTGGTGAAAAGCCTATGCTTTCACAGCATTTCATAAGAGGAGTCCTACTGTGAATTATGAATGAATGATAGCTAAAGAGGTACCCACATGAAATAATATCCCCGATCTCCTTCCCCTCAGTGGTCAGTCAGTCCTCTCTGTCTTTTACCATGCCTCTGGGGACTGATCATTAAGAACAGCTGAGTTCATCCTTCTGTCCTTTTCCAGCCGAAGGACTTCTTGACAAGAAACTTAGCTTCTCCTGTTTCACTATGCATGCTATCATCTTGTGATAAGTTGACATATGGATTCACACCCAAGGTCAGTCATTCTGGCAAGCCACAAAGCTGCCACTGCATAGGCAATTCAGCTTTTAGTAGTAGAGAATGCAATGTTGCTATGGTCAAAATCCATTTATAGTGTGTGAAGCAGCCTTTCAAATCAATGAGAGGCAGTGAGCTGTAAAGGAATTGCATCCCAAGGAATCTCCTTGCACTCTCATTTTAATGCACAGCATCATTACAGATCTCACATCACATAAAATCTGAATTCTTTGAGAACGAATGAGGGCATTAAATTCTTTTAACTTCCACTGACATGGCTGTAACAATACATCATGTTCAGAATTGCTTGGAAGTCAAAAACCCAAAGCAGAAAAAAAATTAACCCATCAAAATAACTTAATTTTTGTCATGGCTCTATATTATGCACAAATGAAAACCTGCCTGTCACAAATAGAATTAATTCAAACAGCAAGGAAATCCAATGGACACCTATTTTATGTGCTCACAATTTCAAAACATTAGATTACTTACAGGTGCCAAGGGCAAACACTGTCTTTTCCTTTCAAATTCTATTTAGACATTAAAAATCATAAGCACCGTGTAGAATTTAATATTTTTGATCATAAGATTGTGCATTATTTCATCCTCTAGAACATGCCCATGCACCAATGAAGGTGAAATCTCCAAGACACCAATGAAAAGTTTATCAGAGCTTCAAGGAACTGACAGGCTCTTCTCAGAAACCTGTGAAAGCTTCTACTGCTGCTAAAGGAAACTGAGAGGATGGAAGGAATTTAAAATTTCAGCAACAAACACAAAGACAGCCGCTGGCAAAAGAAGTGCTAGTTACAAACAGTACAGCAAAAAATATTGATGCTCTAGTTCACGTATCAGCAGCACATTCCCTGATGACCAGCTAGATGACTTCCACTAATTCCCCTGTCTCCTACCGAGAACAGGAGGACTGTTGTTCCATCTGTTGGAAACAGAGAGAGGGGGTTAGAGGGGAAGTCACTGCTGCCACTTCTCAAAAAAGAACTATAATCGGTTTTACTGCAGCAGCAGCAACATAGCAACAATATGCCAATATGCAAACAGCCAAGCTAGGGCTCGATGTTTCACAGGTTTCTTGGCTGGGCTAAAGACAGATGATGAACCTCATCACTGCAAAAGTCAGTCCCACTCTACCCCTGTGGGAGTACAACACCGCTGGCATTGTTGGAATTAAGATGCTACATTTTCAAAGGCCTAAGGCACAATCCCTTGTACTATGGGGAGGGTATGTGAGGTATGTGACTTCCAAGGAGGACTTCATGTCGAAAGACAACTCTTTATGGAGATACCAAGAATTAAGTGTTTATTGTAAGTGTGGTAAAACAATGTCTCATTGGACAGCAAACCTATCAGCACGGCAGAAAGCTATGGCAAGCCGTAGTAGTTGACTAAATACCTGCTTGTTTTCTTCACTGTTCTGCAGCAGAGATTGTCTGGCATTGCGCAGGAGCTCCTGTGGCAAACAGCTGCTCCTGCCATACTGTCTCACAGGCAGTGCAAGAACCCATCTAGCGTCCTGGTTCTTGGGTGTTTTTCGGTGGGAGATACAAATGAGCTTTATCACAGTTATTGTCTGATTCCCTTTACACACTGTGAAGGGAACTGTTCCCTGAAGTCCTTGGGGAAAGATAGTCCAGATACACGAGGATTTTGTGACAATAAGAAAATATTACAGTGGTTTTTGTTTGACATCTTCCCTTTGGTCAGAGCATTGCTCAAAAGAGAACAAAGCACGATTCAGGTGTTCTTGTTTTATGGAAACACCTCTAAACATTATTTCTCTTTTCTGCACAGGGTATTATTATTTTTTCTTTAATTTGAACTAATTTATTACTTGAAATAATAATTTACATTTTAAATTTCTTTAATTAGTAATATTCAATAAAAGTAGTAGAAAGAAAAGGAATTACTTTAAGCAGCCTTTCATTTAAAGAAGAATTCAGAAGGCAGCTCCTGGAGGCAATAAAGATTAAATGATTCAAAAGACAGTGTTTTCCTGATTATAAACAATAACATTTTTAAAATTTTTGAAGGGTTTAAAAATGCAGGGGTAAGGTACTATACATTTATAGTGTTGTTATGGTTGCAATCAATCTTAAAACACAGAAAACTGCAGCAATGAGAGAACAGCAGACAGAACTAAAGGCCTCAGGCCATGAATAATAACACAAAATTTGTATACATTAAATCATCAGATACATCAAACAAAACTCAAAATGAATTCTAGCAGAATTTAAAAAATAAAATAAAAAAAAAAAAACAAAACAAAAAAACCCAACCAACCAACCAAAAAACCCCAAATGAAACTATGGAAAATATAATAATTTTTTAAGCAGGATGCACACCTCATGTAGAAATATACTGCTTCAACTTCTTCAGATCTTTGTTTGGGAGAAAGATTGATAACTACTTTCCCTGTGAAGGTTACGAATGCCTGTGAAGGCTGCTGGGGCACAAATAAGCAGCTCTGCCAAGCTCTCAGCTACAGAGGAACCCCGCATGAGAACAAAGAAAGTAAGTACAGCCTGAGGTTTATTTCTTCCATTCCCCTACCAGTGGTATGAAGTCTGAAGTACTGTGAGTTATCAAAGAACTTTGTGATATAACTTGAACAGGATAACAAAGTCCCTTCCATAAATCACTTATTACTAAGAAAAAAAACTAAATAAAATTGTCTGTCAATTTAATAAAAGGTGATAGAATCACAGAATCATGGAATAGCCATAATCCAATTATGGATCATCTAATTCTAACCCTCCTGACATGGGCAGGGACACTGTCCACTAACCAAGTTGCTTGTAATTCCTTTAGGCCTGTCTTTGAACACTTCCAGTGATGGGGCATTCACAGCTTCTCTGGACAACCTGCTCTGGTGCCTGACCACCCTCACAGGAATGACTTTCTGCCTTATATCTAATCTAAACCAACCCTCTTTCAGTTTAAAGCCATTCCTCTATCACTATATGCCCCTATAAATTGTCCCTCTCCAGCTTTCATGTAGGCTCCCTTTAGGTACTGGAAGTTGCTATAAGATCTCCCTGGAGCCTTCTCTTCTCCAGGCTGAACAACCCCAACCCCTCAGCCTGTCTTCATAGGAGAGATGCTTCAGCCCTCTGATCATCTTCATGGCCTCCTCTGGATTCACTACAACAGGTCCACATCCTCCTTATGCTGGGGCCTCCAGAGCTGGATGCAGCACTCCAGGTGAGGTCTCGCCAGAGCAGAGTGGAGGGGAAGAATCACCTCCCTTGGCCTACTGGCCACGCTGCCTTTGATGCAGCCAGGATATGGTTGGTTTTCTGGACTGAAAGCACACAAATTTGCTCTCCTAAAGTCCATGGTAGTGAGTGCACTGTGTACCCTCATTGTTGCCCTGTCACTTCACACGAACTACTCCTCCTGTATCCAGCATCTCCAGTTATTGTTCCATTACTTTCTATACTCTTTCCATTACTGTACTTGGAGTAATCGACCCTCCAGATACTATGATTAAGAATGTGAATATATCAGATGGTAAGGCATGAAAACATATCATATGTCCTTCAAAACAGCTGCTATCACACTGAATGTACACTACATTAATTTAAATCTCCTACATGGTGTTCTATATTATTCCACTAGGTCTTCCTCAGGCTAATTTAGACAGTTCAGAGGAGGTAAACCAGAGAATCTACAGTGGAACAAGGAGCAGATCATGATCTTTTATGCAATAAAAATGATTAAAGAACATGACTTCAGTGAGGAAGGGACACAGGGTATATGTTAAAGTCACCATATTATTTTGCAGAAGTGCAACATAAGGAAAACTATCAAACAAAGGAACTTCCTTAAGGAGAGAAAACTACTCAGCCACCGGAACAGGAATTCCTTCCTCAAGCTTCAAAAATTATAGGAGACTTTTAAAAAGTACAAGAAACTGAGAGTGGCTTGACTGATTCTTGTTCAAATAAAATAGTAACAGGAACAAAAAATATTTTAATTTTCATCAGCTATGTGACTGGATTTCACATAACTGTAGCAAAATCCATCAACTCTAAATGCTCTAGAATTTTGCTGTCTGAATTTCATAATGAATTTAGTACTTAATTAGCTTTTAAGGAAAAAAAGGCAGAAGATTAAAGATAAATTTACTTTATCGAATTTTTGTATGTGTATGCAATATGGTGTGTAACAGTTAAGCTAAAATCCAATTTATGAACCATATTCCAGCCAAAATATGTCCCTTAAACGAAAGAATAAATGAGCTGGGAGGGTGTGTGAATGGTTAGAGAAGTGCTCTTCTGTCAAACTGAAATGTCATTCTTTTTTGAGTGCAAACCTAAATATTCCTCAAAATCCTTCAGTTTGGAATGGAAGAGAAGGAGCATGATGGGTCAATTTTTTGCTGATTTTTTAAGGGAGGTGAAATGAAAACTGTGACTTGTTTTTGCTGCAGCACATGCCAATGTCTATCCTTGCACTGTATGTTTGAATAATATCCTGAGAGGTGCTGTAGAATTTGAATATTCAGAGACCAAGTTTAAGGCAGCACAGCAACTCAATTAACAGTTATACATGTAGAAGCATCCAACACATTCACTGAAGCTCTTTTGAGTTTTGTGAGGCACTCAGAGTCAGTCTCAGCCATTATAGAACCAAAATAGCCCCCAGCAACATGCTCCTGTATCCCTGGGGAGTGCCTGATACAAATAAACAATATTAACTTTATTTTGTAAATCTTTATGCTCAGTCCAGCTCACCACATGTCTGAACATTGAACAGAAAAGTGGCAGAAATGTGTGGTGATGTGGAGCAGTATCATCCCTCTGGGCATAGCACTTCTTACAACTATGTGGCTGTGATAATGTATGGATCAGTAATCTACCACAGCCAAAATAATGATGCTGGAGCATTCATTTCTGTTGAAGACAATAAAAAAAGGTTTCTACCAGTGTCCATGAGGCCAAGATTCCACCTGTATTTGCTCAATGGAACATATTTGCCTTTGACTCAAGGTTCTCTAAGACTCGGTATAGATGGATATGTGTAAACACCTTCAGATCTCTTGACTGCCTTGTGCTGTCTTTGCATGACATATTGGGCATTCATAATTAATTTAATATGTGGCAAAGTCCTTCCTGAAGCAAACAACATCTAGAAGAAAGAATCTGGCTCTAGCTTAAAAGCATTTAGTCGCTATTTTTAAATTGTCTTTAACTCAGAAAAAATTCCAGATCTATGTTTACTGGAAAACAATAATAGCAGCAGGCCCTGTGAAACAATGTGAATTCTAAGAGGAATACATAATAACCCACTGATGCATAATCTAAAGAATCGACTTCTCTTGAAATAATTCTCTATGAAATAATTGCAGTATTTTTTCAAATTACCTCACTCTTTTTCAGAAGTAAAGAACAGTTGGAATAAGCCTCCTAAATATTTCATAATTTCTACTAAGAAAATGAAGAAATGTAATTTTGCTGCAAAATGTAAAACAGAAGAAAACTTCACAGGTTGAAATGTGCTCTTTTCTGTTTTTCAACAACACATTCACTTTGAAACTGTACAGTGAAGAAGAAACAATACACATCTCCTCACCATTCTAGCCAGCTTTTTTCAAATAAAGGTTTTAAAGGCAGTGATCAAGACAATGTACTTAATCACTCATAAAAGAAGTGTGATGTATAATACCGCAAAATTACCATTACTGCTTTTCCCACAGCTGAGAATAGAAGATCCACAGGTTCTAATTGCCTGCATTCACTTGTAAAAAATAAGCCTTTTATATGCATTCATTCTACAGTAAATCCTGATTTCCTTACCCACCTTTTAATTCTGGCAGAACTCCTACAAAATACAAAAGTCAGGATAAAAGCTACACTGATCAGGGTTACTTAGTAATTTTTTCTTTCATGTTTTACTAAAATTCCTGTTTTATTCTGACTTTTTTTAATGATTATTATTCTCTAAAATAACTTGCATTTTATTCTACCTTATGGAAAGAGTCAAAGTTGAAGGTAGATTTTGCAAAAGTATGAGAAGACAGATAATACACTCCAGTTCTGGAAGACTTCCCATCATGTGTATTCATTGTTTGTGTATAATTTGTTTGTTTCTATGAAAGGCCTGTCTTTAGCATGTTCAATATTTTTTTTTTATATTTGCCCTTTTTTCTTTGCTTTTATTTATCTCTCTCTTTCTTCTTTTTTTGTTTGTTGGCCATTGTTTAGTTGTCACTTACGAATGTAATTCATTGCTGTCAGTTCCCCTGGGAAGATGCTATAAAGACTGTTCTTTGAAAAATAACCCAAATCTATCTATTTTAATAAAGGTAACAAAATTAGAAAATGCGAGCACTAGAAAGGTGTTTGAGTTGGTGGCCTTCCAACAGGAACGCAGTAAGTTTCTGCAGCAAAAAATGTTGCCTTTGAAAACAGGTTGCCCAGAGAGGTTTCTTTTGGAACAGGTTGCCTGGAGATATTGTGCATGTCCCATCCCTGGAAACATTCAAGACCAAGTTGAATGGAGTCCTGAGCAACCCAGTCTAGTGTGTGGCACCCCTGCCCATGGCAGGGGGGCTGGAATGAAGTGATCTTGAAGTCACTTCCAACACAAAACTTTCTAAGATTCTAGAAGATGCATGGGTCTTGCACAACTATTCCTTTATTCAGGTAGCCCTTTGACTGCTAAATGTAGAATTTCTTTTCACATGTCTTGAAGGTGCTTAATACTGGCATTGTAGAGAGCAGGACTTTCAGGGACGTGACGGTTGCTAATCAACTTTTGTACCTGTTTTGGGGTGACTTTATGATGCTGTATTCCCTACTGTCTACTTATTGCCCAGACATGAGTTTCTGTGCCTTCTATTTTTTTTTATTTTTAATAAAGTATTCACATTTTTTCCCTGAAGTCTCCACTATAAAGATATTTCAGATTTACTTCACAAGATGGGGAACATGATGGATATTTTTGCACTTAGACATAGAACGATACACAAAAGATATGCAACTGAACACAAAGAGTGGGTCTTTAACATACCTAGGTGCTTTAATGTGACTTAAATTGCTAACGTATGAAGAAAAGATGTTTCTATGCAAGAGAAAAACCATGAATTCACACAAACAAAATTCTATCCTTTTAGTATGAGCATCCTGGATTTAGAGTGAAAAATAAATACTACAAAGACTGCAACTCACCAGCTGAAAAACTAAAAACAAAGACCATTTGCAGAAATCTCAGTAACTAGGGGTTTGACACTGTAAAAAATATTTCCTGAAAATGATTCTCATATGAAAAAAGATTTCCTTAGAAATCTTCCCGGGTCACTGGAAAAATAATTTGTTTCGTTTTTACTGACTTGCATACTGACTCGCAGCTAGTCTGAGGTCACTTTTTTTTTTTATTTTTAAAGAAACTACTTCATCATATTCTTCTCCCATTTTGGCAGAAGTCAAAAGGATTTATTGCTAAGTCCTAAGCTACGCAGAAAGGTGAGAGAGAATAATGACTGGGTATTTCTAAGAGTAACAACTGTAAAAAGTTACTCCATTGTACTGTGAATAATACCTGAATATTAAAGCAGATTCTGATCTTGCATTCTAACAGCAAATTTGTACTTGTATATAGAAATATATCCATGTTTAAATATATATATAATATAAATATTATATATCTATATATAATATACACATAGGAAGAAAGGAAGTTTGATAGGTATGTGAGAAAATGTTCAAGACGCTTGTAAGAACCAACTGAAAAGTCAGACTGCAACCACACACCTCTTACAGAGTCAACACAGCCAGTTCCACAGCTTCCACAGCTGTTTGCTCCCGACAGTACAGATGCCAGCAGCCACCTCCAGGTGATGAATTTCCACCATGATCACCACACTGCCTCACTTTCCAGATGATGAAGCATCTTAGCATTAAATGACTGGCAGTAAATCAGCTTTGCTAACAGTGCCCACAGAAGTCACCAGATCCTTTTCAATCTTTCCTCCTCCTTTTCATAAGGGCTATTCATGTCTTGGAGTTGAGTAATAGTGTGGCTGCTAGCACAAGTTATGAAATGAAGATCATATCATTGAGGATGAGCAGTTTGTATAATAGGTTCATCTGGACTATTTGGGAAGAAATCTTCACAACTAAAAAGACTTTCTTACTACTCTAGTCATCTTTGTTGTACATAAATCACCCAAACACACCAGGGATTTAAAATGTTGGACAGAGGGGCTTATCAGCGGAAGAGCGCAACATGTGCATCACCTTTAAGCATATGGTTATACTGATTGAAGTCAGACATCTTTGGTACAGAGCTGGGAAATAAATTATATTCCCAGCTCCAGGGGGTTTATGACTATGAAAACATTCTCCTCCCACAACTCTGAGTGCTTTCAACACATAAAACCATAACTCACAATGATATTAATATTCCATGAAATACAGTATTTTTACAGGAGAGTCGTCTTATTTATGATGTATGGGAAGGGAAGGGAAGGGAAGGGAAGGGAAGGGAAGGGAAAAGGCTAAAGGGAGAAAAAGGGAAGGGAGAAAGAAATAAGTATTCAAGTTCAGTACAGGGAAAAGAATACCAAAAAAAAAAGGAAAAAGGCTACAATTTAGTCTCAAGAAATCATGAATAGCAGAAAATTGCAAAAAAAAGGCAATATAGAGAAGAAAAGGAAAAGCATAACAACACCAAGAAGCAGGATGAATAAAGACAGGATGAGGATAAAATAGAAATATTGAAGGGTTGCATAGAGATGAAACAAGGCAAGGGGAATGAATAAGATGCTGGGAAACCCAGAGAGTGTGGAGAGAGGAATAAGTTGCACTTCCTAGTGATTATGGAAATTTCATGCAAGAAAACAGTACGGGTACCATCACCTATTATAAGAATTTCATTTGGCAGACGTGCTTTTAGGAGTGTTTCATATCGGATATTTCTCTTTTTCCTTACCTAGTATATCCATAACGTTTCTTTAGTCTTTGCTTGTTAAAAAGATGCATGACTGAGAGATAAAACACATCTCTAGGAAGTAAGTGTTCCTGTGTCATAGTTCACATGAAAGCTCATTCTTTTCCTTTTAATACATTATTTTTCCTGCAGTGCAGAACTGCCACCCTGGGACATACACTCAGAGAGCTCCTGCTCTTCTTTGGTATGTAAGGTCATTACATAAAGTGGCTGTGGCCTCAAGCCTTATGAATGATACTACTGGAAACACATTCTAACAGAGATATTCTCTGCCAACTGCTTAATTATATCCAAATCCAGGAGCCTGGTTATAGACACATTCATAGCTGGTGGGACCCTGCCTCCTATCCAAAGGCCATCTTTCTATGCACCTTTAAATTTTCCCTGTAATTGAAGATCTGGCGTCCAGAACGCCTTATGTAGCAAAATGGTTTTCATGGTTGTTTTGAGAATTAACACTCACTACAGCAGTATTTTGTTAATGTTTACAAGACAAAAATTGTACTCTTGGGCAGAAAACCTCTTTCACTACACAATACACACCTTTATTTCTTCTACTGTTTCTTGTTGGTTGGTGTTTTTTTTATGAGAGGTGTTTCTAATCCATGGACTAGGATGCAGCATATAAAACCGAACTGTTGGGCTGGACTAGTCATATATGGATTTCCTGGCAGTGCAAATGACAAACAGGTAATAATAATTGAATTAATTAGCACATGTATAGCACTTTGTATCTTGGAAGCACCATACAAATGTTAACTAATTAATTCTCACAACACCTCTGTGAGGAAAGGAAGCAATTATCCTGAGCCCCATTTAACCCACAGAGAGCGGTTAAAGTATTATTTTGGTTGGAAAACAGAAACCTCTGGTTGGTACTACGGTGGTTTAAGTTTGAGATTTCTCAGTGATATTGCTCTTCAAAGCCAGGTCACTGAGCTGGCTTTTACTCTGGCAGAGGAGAGGGTATAGTCTCACTGGGCCAACCTGCTCCATCATGCCCTCGTGTGCTAGGTGAGAAAAGGACATGTTTCTGCAATCCATTTTGGCAAAAAAAACACAACAGTACCTTTCAGTGAGAGACGTTAGTGTGTGACTTCAGAACTGACATGTGCCCTCTTCTGTGTGTGTAAGATAAGCACCAGAATGTAAGTAACATCCTATTTACTTCCCAGACTGATTCTGTGAACATATCATGAAGAGGTAAAATGTGAAATGCAAATAAAGCAGGCCAGGTGTTCATACAACAGATTGATGATTAAAAGAAATGCTCACAAGTTAAAATATATATCGATTAAGAGTAGGTTTCAGGACTATATAAAATTTCTACTGGACCTTTCATCTCACTACTATTCCTTTGTAATCCCACTGGTTATAATTATGGAGTACTGCTCATGTAAAGGTTATGTGTTTTCACTACCCATTTTGGAGGACAGACCATTGGGCTGGATGCTGCCTTCAGAAACGCACAAGTTCAAAACTTCAGAACAGGATCCCTGTTCTCTAAACTTGTGCTGATATGGCTTTGAAACTACAAACACATATGCAGTGGCTGTATTTTTCCTATCTGTAAAGCACAAAGGGTCCAACAGTTATATATTCTGTTGTTCTAATAAACTGGAAAATTGAGTGTGCTGCTATTTTCTATTCATAGGAAACAATGAGAATAGATACAGTAATCAAAAGGGATAAAAGGGTAAGGCTTTTCTGTACTTGCTTGTTTATGGATTTTTCTGAAGAAGCAAAAACCTGAGTAGTGCTTTATCTCAGGCTTGTAGTAACACTTCTTGTTCAGCTAAACTTTAAAATGTTATGTCTTAGAGGGAAGCACACTATCTGACGGATGTAGTATCTACATGCTGACCCTTCTATGAGGTAAATCAAATACAGAAATCAAGTCAGATTTCACTCTAGATGAGAATAAAACAATTAGGTAATTCACTTAATTAAGTATTACATATTTGTGAAACAAAATTGATTTTGTAGAGTAGGTATACCAAGAGAGGTACTTAATAGTAATTAATTATCTATCATCTTTGCCAGGACTTCAATTGTCAACCACAATTATGCACAAATTCTTCTCATTAACACAGATTTGATCATACAAATCCAACTTAAATTGTAAGTGTGACAGGGCCACCAGACAGTACAACACAATAGAAGTGTATTTGCAGGTCTGTAAATTCACTGCTCCTGTAGTGACTGTAAAGTAACACCATCTGTGCTCAGAAATGCACTATACTTGTTGCTATCTACTTTGGCCTGTCTGGTAAAATACATGAAGTTGCATTCCCTACATAAATAAGTAATTTAAAAGCTTTCTGCACAACCGTGTGTCTCTCCAGTAAGCCTACATGTTAAAGAACAAAAGGCTATATGTATATTTATATCCACATTTTAAAAAAAGTTCTTTCGAAACACTGATCAGGATAAAGTTTATATTTTATAATTGAGTCTGCACAATTGCTGTTATGGGAAGTGTGTTTAAAATTCATACATACTCCTTTAAAAAATGTCCAATAAACTGGGAAGAAATTAATAGAAATGATCAGTATTTGCCATATCCCACTTTCAAAATGTTCATTGCAGTTTTCAGCTGAGGAGGATGGTTGATATTTACTTGAATCTTTTAAGTAGACAAAAATACTTTAGAAGTTTATAAAGTTACTATAACTTAGTTACGTGTTCTATGTAGTCGGACACATGAGAGTGTATACACATAGGAATTCGAGTATCTAACTGACTCTTATTTCCACTGCTGACTTTGCTTTAATGTTGAGTTGCAGCTGCATTTCTACAATTGAACCAACAGGTGGCACCAGGAATTTCTCGAAAATATCTATAAATTTAACACATTCCGTGACTGCAAATTAGATTCCAGGTGATCAGTAGCCAAACTAACAGCTAGCTATAATTAATAATTAAAATAGGTATTTGGGGTGTGAAGGAAGCATAGAAGGAAAAAAAAACCAAAACAAACAACAAAACAAAATTAAAACCCCCAACTTACAAGGGTTTTGAAGCTCGAAAACAGATGGAATAAGAAAAAACAACCTGGTCAGAGACAGACAGAACAGGTTTACAAGACCTGAATCCTGGCAGCAGCAATACAACAATATAGAATTTGATGCAAATTAGAAAGGCAAATAAGCAAGGTATGCATTTCTGTGAAGAAGTTGCTCTTCCTTTCAGAAAATAAGATCCCTATAATGTGACTCTAGCTTGACTTCAAAACTTAAAGCACCCTAAATAAAGTTTTTGGAAAACTAGGTGAATATAGGAACACTTGACCTGTATGCAAAAATTATGATTGTGGCAAATGCAAAGGAAAAAGGAGTGCCTAAAAAGGCAGCACAGAAAATGTGAAATGCATCCAAAAGGTGATGAAGGGTACCTGTGGCCCAGGGAAGGATACACAGACATCTGTCATATGACATCCTGACCCACAAAGGCCCACAATGGTTTTTGCAAAATTCATAAAGCATGAGAGAAGGTGTTGCCATGCTAGGACACATTAAGAGGAAACAAACAGAAAGTGGGTATTTCTAAGAAAAGTGAAATAGTACTCAAAGAAATTTACTGCTGGTTCCTATCTAGAATGCTACCACCTAGT
This sequence comes from Ifrita kowaldi, assembly GCA_013398055.1. Classification (NCBI taxonomy): domain Eukaryota; kingdom Metazoa; phylum Chordata; class Aves; order Passeriformes; family Cinclosomatidae; genus Ifrita; species Ifrita kowaldi. The sequence continues at coordinate 393,495 of VZRS01014134.1, read as the reverse complement.
CAAGTATTACACCACATTATAAAAAACATGTATTCAAAGCCACACACACGCACACACACCAGTGGTTTTTAACATATTCTTCCTTCCTCTCCTCGCTATCAAGACAAATTCTTATAGGGAGACTGCCACTCACCAGAGAAACTTTCACCTGAAATGTAGCCAAAATTATTGTTTCTGATATTTTGCTTAAAGTATTAAAAATATATAAAACTTGTGTGAATGAAATGAATTAAGTATGCTATATGAATCTAAAGAAATAATTCATCTTAAAATGCTTTACAAAACAACAGATGGCATATCAAAGAAAATTTACTAGAAAACAAAGCCTTTCAAACAAATGTAAGACTATTTTCCTAAGTAGGCAAGGGTTTGTTTTTTTAAATAAGAGTGTGATGGAAGGTACAGATATTTAGACATTTTCTGAAACTCAATAGTTGAACTTAATCCAAGAATTTATATTTATTTAAATCTGAAGTAAAAATGGTTTACACCTAAATTCTATCTAAATATAAAGCTACATGACTATGCACATTTTGGAAGGAACATAGCGAGAGCCAATAACAGACTGAAAAGCTTATTTGAAACGGTTAAGAGTGTTAAGAAGCAACATAAGGAATAAAATAATCTGAGAAACATGGTTTTTAATTTGCCTCCTAAGGTTAAAAAATTCTAGAAGCATAAGTTTGGCATTGTCTCAAGATAAAAAAAAAAAAAAAATCCTTCCAAAGAGATAAAAAGATACAAAGAGCCAGAGTATGCAAAGCTTCATAGTTCTGATAACTACTGAAACACTAACACTCTACCAATACTTCTGGGGGCTCAGTAGACAAAACTGTGGATGGTTTTGCGGATGGGGAGAAAAAAGAAATCACTTCAGCTTTTTAAAATCATCTTATTAAAGAGAAAGTTAGGGACAGATGTTACTAACATCTGTCACAGACATCATATACAGGTTTCCAGGAAATAGTAAGAAATATTTATTCCATCCCTTGAATACATTCTTTGCATTAAAGGAATTTGAAAGGAATTTAATAAAATATATCTTTATCAACTTTTCCATTGCAAATGTGGTAAATGCAAAGGACCTCTTTTACTCAAAAATTTGAAAAAACAATGGCAACAATGTAAATTCTGGAACTGAGGAAATATCCATCATAGTTAAATGAAATTAAACAAGTTGCAGTGGGAAAATGAGGTTGAGATCTACTACATTAAGAAAATATCTTTTTTTTAAAACAAGATAAAAAAGGGAGAGAATATCTAATTGCAATTTAAGAAAAGAAAATTATTTTTAAAATTTTCAAACAACCCACCTTTGCCATTCTGAGTAGGTAAACCACTAAAATCACTAAGGAGTTTGAAAACACTTTGGTATGTCATGCTTGAATAAATTTGTTAAGGGATTACATTAAGTGAATGAAATTAAAAAAAAAAAAAAAAAAAAAAAAAAAAAGCTTCTGCTTCTCAGTCTTATTTTACCGACTCCAGAGGAAGAACAACCCAGAGTGCTGCTGTTCACTCACCCCTATGGCTGTGCAAATAATTAATTTTTCAGTTCACTAACCACTCGCTAGAGTAGGGGTAAGAGAAAAAAAAAATCATGAAGGTAAAAAAATTATTTCAAGTCATATGGAAAAAAAAATCCTTTACAGGGATTTCTTTACAAAATGGAAAGAAAAAAAATCTTTTGAGACATCTTTGATCTTGATTTTGGCATCTTTATGGACAGAAGTCTTGTTTGAAAGCAAAAAAAAAAAAGTATTTCCTACTAAAGTACCAAAAGAGTATATTGTAAAGCTTCTCTTTTCTTCCTATGGAAGGTCCTGAATTAGATCATAAATAGAACTCTCTTCAGTCTGTCGTCATAGAGTCATGTTACCGAAGAATTTTAGTAAAATCATACCAGTATCATATGAACTTGGCACAAACATCCATACAGAAGCCTATAGGCATTCTAAAACGTGTGCTTATCTAAATTTCTTGTTTGCTTTTTTTTTGGGGGGGGGAGGGGGGTTGTTGGCGTTTTTGAGTTTTTTTGTTTTTTTTTTTTTTTTGTTGTTGTTGTTTTTGTGGGGTTTTTTTGTTTTTTGTTTTTTTTTGTCCTAGCAAACTGCTGCAAACTGGTTTCTGCTGGTGAGAGACTGCCACTTTCATCTAACAAGGAAAACCTTTCGATGCTGTGCAAGGAAACATGTCGCAGAAATTCCCACTTTCTCTAACTGAAACACCTTATCTACGCCTAGCAGGACAAATTTGAAGTTTAAAAATATAAGAGACACATCTTCATGCGGCAATGCCTGAGCATTTAAGCCCTGCTCTTTCACAATCCTAATGAGCATTCAATGCTGATTATTCACATGCTCTGAGATATTTTTCAATCTTACTGTTTATGGTAAATGATGATTTAAGGTGACTAGTTGCCCAAAATTATTTCCAGATTAATTGAATCTATGCGCACTGGTAGCTCGAATTTGTGATGTATTTCAATTCTTTGGTAATATATTAAAACTTAAGAGTTGGCGAAACTTATCGTATTGAGACCATTCTCAATTTTGTTATAAATATTAATTAGTAACAACGGGACATAACTTGCTTTTGTGGATTCTTTGTTTGTCATAAAACAAGATAGTATCAAAATCATGAAGAAAAAAAAAAGATACCCAAACAAAATATAAGTATTATTTGGTGCCCTGTATTTCTTCTGCACCTCCCTTCTAGTCCAAAAGCCTTGTTTTGTCCAGCTTTAGAGAACACTGATTCACACAGCTATACAGCCTAAGATAAACTGATGGGTTCTCATAGTTCTAGCAGGGAGACATAGAGGAGGAAACCCGCATCAATATGGATTTCACCATTTGAGCTCAAGTGCAGTTTCAGCTCTCTTCAGTTATACTTAGTACAGTAAAGGTCAGAGCAGTTGCACTGCTCTCTTTTCTGGACATGACAAATCCTTTCCCCCAGCCTGAAGCAACTGTGCAAATAGAATCGATCACTTGAGACTGAACTACTCTGCACTAAAAAAATCTTCAACTTTTCCTACTTTACTTTCCTTTTGAGAGGATGTTTGCATAGTTTTTGCTGTTTAATTTTACTTAAAGGGTTCAATCCCCAGAAATGAAGGAAGTTGTCTGGGTTGAACCCAATAGATACAAAAAGTCATTGCTTGCTATCTCTAAGCAAAGTTATAGCAGGCCTGATGAAGTAGTCCAAGTGTGTATATAAAAGCAGGTATAATGACAAGCCAGACCACCCATAGCTTATGTGAGGAAACCCCTGCACAGCACTTTCTCCCTAGTAGGAAGACTAATATGAGCAACACAAGCATGAGTTCAATTTGCCCTATTATTTGCCTTGTAGAAAATACCTCCAGGAACAAGTCATCCGTTCAGAACTGTAGAGCCCCGCCAGTATGAATACATTAATTTAGGAAAAGAAAGACAGGACTTAATTGCTTGAGAAATGCCATGGTAATGAAATACTAGATTACTGAAAGTTCGGCCAAAATAGCCTAAGCAGATATCAGCAGATGATAAGGAAAGAAAGAAGTCATGCAAGGGCAAAATGGAAAATCCAAGATGCTACAGGTTGGAAAAGATGTCCATGATGGCAAAAGTCAAGCAACATTCAACTATACAAGATAACACACACACAGAGAGATATATAAATATATAGGCACTTCAGGGATCAGAGCAAAACAGAAATAGAATTGCCTTCATCCAAATACCTCCCTATGCACTTTACATCAATACACAAAGGAATTTATCCGCTTGGGACCCAAGTGCTCATCCATGCAGGTACATTCTCTGCCGTGCAGCAGGACTAATTTGCTTGGCCTCCCTGCTAAGTGGCACGGATAGACCGTTCCCATGGCAAAGCAAGGAGAAACATCCCCTATTCCAAATGACTTCCATAATGGAATAATTTTGGTCTCTTTCTAAAAAATGTGTTTTCTATCTTAGCGCAAATAACCTAAGTTTAAAATATGGCAATGACTCATTTCTGACATACACATAAGGATTTTTCTGTTTGTTAGGGGAAGAGTGCTTTTTGCCTGTGCCTTTAGAATAGCCTGAAGAGCAGAAAGTTTTCATCAGGTCTCTGGTCTGGAGTTCAGATTCTGCTACAGCCTCAGATAAATAAAAGATTCATCCTTATGCTTAAGTCATTCCAGCCTGTCTTGCTGAAGCCTTTCTTCTGGATGTTGACTTTGCAGACTGCATCTCCATTAGTAATCAATGTGGTGCAATAGCAATGGATCCATAGGGCAGAACGCCTGATTACCTCACTGCACAGGATCAGGATTCAGTGGAGAAAGTATTGAAAGCCAACGGGTAAAAAACCAAAAAAAA